>JAAGNO010008461.1:4839-17193 GCA_033439905.1 Ceryle rudis | reverse complement strand
GCTCTTCTGCAGCTGCACAGCCCCAGGGCTCTCAGCCTGGCCTGGGCACAGAGATGCTCCAGCCCCTCAGCATCTTCCCAGCCTCCGGGGGACTCTCTTCAGCAGTTCCTTATTTCTGTGTCCAGAACTGGACCCCATACTCCAGATGTGGTCTCACTAGGGCAGAGCAGAGGAGGAGGAGAACTCCCTTGTACTTTCTCAGTACAAGTATGAAATGTAATTGAGCCACCCACATAGTGCCAGGACTTGTCCACTTTTCTATGTGTATCAGCATTAGAAGATGTACAGCACGTTTCGTATCTCACTGCTCCCACTGGTGAACCATCCCCGGCGTGATGGGACTCATGTTGAACAAGCATACCCAGTGCGAAGTGAAACGCTAGACGTACTATGTATGCACATATCTGTGTGTCTGTCTTCATAGCCCAGTTCACAGAGGTGGCCACTGGAAGAGCACGATGCACGTGATCATTCAGAACCTAAATAACGATTTCTGTATGGTGAGCGCTTCAACAAAATTCCTGCAAAAACATGTCTGCAAGGCATTTTCCTTGCCGAGAGCATCTCCCTTCCCCACGCCTCCGGGCTAAACCTAAGGTCAAGAAAATTTAGCCAAAAGAATGTGTTTTTCTGAGAAAAGTTGCTGGCACCGGCAGGTGAGCTGGCTGTGAAACGCGGCACGTGTGCAGCCATACGGAGGCACTGGGGAAGTTGCACAAGCGTGTGGTGCTGGGGCTACGCCTGCAGGCATCTGAGAACTTGATTTCCTTGCTCTGAAGGAGTGTCACTTCTCTTAAGTTAAAGTTACACAAGAGGTTTTATTCTGATGGGATTTTTGTTGTTGTTTACAAAGTGCTAGCAAAAAGAAGAGTGTGGAAAGGGATTTACTTACTGGTTTGGTGTAGATTTGGGCTGATTCACAGGGAGTAATGAACCCCGCCTCAAATACTGCCCCCAGTTCTGGCATCCCCACAAGAGGCACATAGATCTGTTGGAACAGAGGAGGCCACAAAGATGATCCAGGGGCTGGACCACCTCTGCTGTGAGGAGAGGCTGAGGGAGCTGGGATTGTTCAGCCTGGAGAAGAGGAGACTCCAGGAGAACCGTATAACTGCCTTCCAGTACCTGAAGGGATCCTACAGGAAGGCTGGAGAGGACTCTTCACAAGTGTCCAGTGATAAGACGAGGGGAAATGGTTTTAAACTGAGGGAAAATAGGTTTAGATTGGATCGTAGGAGAAAGTTCTTCAGTCCAAGGGTGGTGAGACTCTGGAATAGGTTGCCCAGAGGGGCTGTGGCTACCCCTCCCTGGCGGTGTTTAGGGCCAGGTTGGATGAGGCCTTGAGCAACCTGCTCTAGTTGAGAGGCATCCCTGCCCGTGGCGGAAAGGTTGGATGAGATGATCTCTGATGTCCCCTCCAGCCTCAGCCATTCTATGATTCTATAAACGATAATGGCCACTTTTGAGGAGAAGGCAGAAGAGGTGTCTCAGCTGCTCAGCCATTTGCAGTCACGTTCACAAAACAAATACCTCGAGGTCTGGATTTGGCCCTTGCTCGTCCTGCTGCTGAGCAGAACGGCACGAAATAGAATTAGGTTTTGCTTTTTTACTTTTCCTTTTTCTTCATTTTAAGGTCGTTAGTAAGTTTTTCCATTAGCTTCCCATTCCCAAGGTGTTGCTGTTTGGGAAGCGTGACCGCATGCGGTCGGAGCTGTCATGGCTCTGGCTGAGGGTGATAATAATTGCAATATTTGATCCTTGTGAAACTTGGGTCGTTATCTATTCCCATAGTGTTTCCTCTGGCACGGAGTCTCAGGAAAATAATTTCTGGCCCTGATTTCTCTTCGATCGTGGAAATAATCTTCCAAAGGAAGTGGCAGAAGGCCAATTGTTGATCCAATTAAAACAATGGTTGGAGATTAACCCCTTAAGAGATGCAAATCACACATGTAGTTCATTAAGCACAGAAAAGCAAAGTTATTTGAAGATCCAAAGGTTAAAGCAACCTTAAACTATGGGTATCCTTCCTTCGTAATTCTTAGGGAATGATTCTTTTCCCCCGATGCTCAGCGGATCTGTTATTAGTGGCAAAAAGTCTTGTAAATGAAGAAAAATACTCATGTCTCCCGCCCGTTACATAAGCGACCGTCTAACTTTGCATGGCAAGGGGGCTTAATTGAGATCTATTGCTATATATACATTGTTTTTAAAAAGGGAGCTGTCTTGGTGACAATGGGGCTAAGTCTAAGGCCTGATTAGATGGGTTTTGTCTCTTTTTTTTTTTTTTCTTTCTTTTATTTTTTTTCCCCTTTTTTCCCCCCTGTATAGGCAGCTCTGATTACTGGGAGCGATATCTCACCGTGAATGAATGGCATAGAGGGAGCTGCAAAGACAAAGAGCTGGCTTTGTCTGCTGATGAATTAAGATAGCATGTGGGTGGCTGGGTGGCTGGTGAATAGCACAGACTTCCTTCATCCTCCTGTCACTGAGCTTTTCTTGTGTTTTCATTAAAAAAAATGCCCTTAATCCCACGAACAATGAATTGAAAGCAAATTAGGGGGCTTAAGAGAGAAAATAATGCTGCATCAATATCTTAATGGCGACTAAGGCGTTGTCAAAACTCTTGAAGGAAGCAGGATCTTGGCTTTATGTTACTTTAATAAATGTATAGAGGACGCTGCTGCTGTTCTGATCATCGTGTGCTTTCCTCTGGTTTCGCTTTCTGTTATATCCATGATCACTGCAAAAATCCGGAACTTGTGGGTATACTCCAGGGGATGATAAAATCTCTGTTGGATCAGTGATTCATCCTGATCCTCCTGTGTCTTGCTGTGCCTGTGCCCTCTCCCTGGGCTTTTCCAGGTGGTCCCTGCCAGATGCCAGGTCTTTACTGCCTGCAGGGTGGCATTTCTCCAGCCCTCTGCTCTTACACTGCTGCTAGCAGGGTTACAGCTCCCGGGGCAGCTGGGGACAGATTCGGCACTCGCAAGCAGGGCTGGGTCCTGCCAGAGCCTGGGACAGGGACTAGAGAAAGTGGCTCTCAAGTCAAACAAGATCTACTGATTTCCTAAAGGCACAAAGTATTTACAACGCAGTGCAAGTAACACAAAGAGGTTCACCTGTCTGTACTTCTCTCTCGGCTTTCAGACATCCCACCCCCACTGTCCCCCTGCTGTTCTTGCCTGCCGGGCTGAATCTCCTTCAGGTGGGTGTCCTGTCCACGTCTGCTTTGCTTTCCCCATTTCTTCACGGGAGGGCCTGGGGGGAAGCTACCCCTGGTGATCTGAACTCCTTTGAGACCAGATCCCGTCTGCTTTCTCTGTCTTGTTTTAAATCTGTACTGTTTGGTGCTCCAACAGCCCCATCACCCTGTCCTTTGACGTGCGGGGCTGCACTTGGACAGGCCCAGACCCCGTGTGGTGGGATGATGTGGGCATTACAAGTACTTTCCCACATTATTACTTCTCTGCTTAGGGCTATTATTCCTTACTATTAGTCCAGGAAAGAAACATCTTATTCCATGAGGAGACCTGTGAGACGTGATGTCACGACTTGGCCCGAAAATGGGCTCACCACTGCATACTCTTATTTTCTGTTTGTCTCAAGATTTCCCAACAGCTGCTTTTGTTTGGCCTCAGGTTCCACACATCAAATCCTAAGTCTGGATTTTTAGCCTGTTGGTCTTTCAGTTACTTCCAGAGTCAAGGGCTTGATTGGTCATGCGAGTCTTCAGACCATGATGTTCTTGTCTGACCTTGGGTTAAATGCTGCCTGTGCTGTCGTTGCAAATTGCAGAGCTCAAGTGCAAAGGGAGATAGCAGAGCACATTTAAGCCGAGGGGTTGAGAAGAGATAGTTTTCTATCTGTGAGTCCCAGACATTCTGGCAGTTCACCTGCTTTGGGTTTTTTTCTCGGGTCACTTCTAGCCCTGGATAGTGCAACCTGTTTGATAGAAGATAGAGTGGCTTGGAAATTTCTGAGATTCTAAGAAATGTGTGTGAAGTTAGTAAACACAGTTAATAGATTAAATAAATACGCATTTATTTCTTTACTAACATGTTTGCTTAACTACTGGAAGTTTAATAACCAGCTGCGTGTGCTTTGAGAAGCTACCACACCTTTCCTCCTGTGAGGGGGGTAAGCCAGTCCAAGCAGGTAAATCTCTCCCTATACCTTGCGCCTGGCTCATCCAGATGTGTGTACAGAAACTAGTCCTATGCCAGCAGGCATAATGTATAGGTGCCCTTTGCACAGATGGAGGTTGGCAGCCTTGTTTCTAACCTTGAGTGCTACAGTTCCAGAGCAGATGCCATTGCAGAAGACAGCAGAGCCCATCAGATGTGTTGCTTGTGGTGGAGGTTGTGCTCAAGCTCTTTGGGGGAGAATGTGGTAAAGTTCAAATCTGGCTTAAAACCCAACAAAACCTGACATGATTTCCTCCTAGGTCTTGTCTGGATCCTTTGAGGTAGAGCTCACCACCCTGCAGCCTCGGTGCTGTAGCCCAGTCTCCCACGGCCATAGTTGGCTTTGCTCTTGTCCTTCTTACAGCAGCTCCTGACATTTCTTGCTCCCCTACCTACCACCGGTGCTGTTTTTGCAGAATAAAAGGCAGCACTGTATTGAATCTACCTTCTTCTTTGCCATGGAAATAGCTCATGGCCTTCTTGCAGCAGAACAAAGGAGGATCAAAAGAGAGAGAAGAGAAAAGGAAAACGCTTTGCTCCATTGGGATGTCATCTAATGACCCCGGTCTTCACTGTAAAAGACAGACGAGGAATTTAGCCAAAAATAACAAGCTTGAAACTGGGAAACCAACCTGAATGCTTATTTTGTGCTTCCTTCTTTTGACCTTATGCTTTGTAGCAATATCCTTAATGGTTAATGCATATATAAACCATCTGCGGGTCCTCTTTTGCATACCTTAACCAATCAGACCAGAAAACACCACCATGTTGTGTGTCCAGGCAGAGTACATTGAGTACTGTGCTGTAGTTGGCAGCTGTTATCTCAGACTTTTATTTGGTATAGGAGTTACTGCCTTCAGAAAACGATGCTGGAGCTCAGGAGAGCTCAGTACAATTCAGGGAATCCGTTATCCTGATTCTCACTTGAGTTCTGATAGTGGCAATGAAAGCCACATACCCCTAGATTTTCACCATGGTCTGTGGGGCACCAGGAAAACCTTCTCAGTGCTGTCAAGGCAGCTTTCTGTCAAGAAAGCTTTTTTTTTGTCAAGGCAGCCATGGGATGAGGTGTTTCAGTTTCGTTCATAAAATCCCTTGGGATCTCAGCTCCCTAAGCCCGCTGGTGGTGTCGCAGGGCATACCAAAGACACGTACCTCCCCTGCACCTTAGGCCTGGCGTGAGGGAGTTGAATCGAGTAAGAACATGAGTTTGGGCCGTGGTCCTGGCAGGGACCTCTTCTTACGGGTGAAACACGAGTTACTGGAGTTGTGCGAAAGCAAAGGGGAGTGTGGCAGCGTTCGGGCCGGTCGAGGTGTGAGGGACGGCGGCGGGCGCGCGGTCGGGGTGCGCGCCCCTGACCCAGTCTTCTCTCTAAAAGACAGATGAGCCCTTCTTGAGCTGTGTATTTTCGCAGGGGAATTACAGGAATTATTAGCGCTATTTTCCCTCGTCAGGTGATCTAGAGGGGAGGAAAAGGGGAAAATGAATAAAATAAGACAAAACGTTTGCTCAACCTGACTAAATCTGAAAATGTTTTGTTTGTATTTTGTTGCTAACACTTGAGTTGGAAAGATGATCAAAGGGTTCAACAAAAAGTTGTCTTTGGTCTTCAACGTGGACTTGCCCTTTGGATTGAAAACACTCAGTCCAGATCTCAGCCGCTTCACACACATCTCGAACAAAAGCAACTCCTGATTGTTTGATATCCTTTATGTTTATAAAGTCAAACAGAAGTCAAGCAAACTACATTTTTGACAACTCTTTCTGATCTTTCTTAACTGAACCTGCACTTCATCTTCTTTAAGATTGTGCCCTAAATGGAAGATTGGTTTTCTCCTCTGGCCTGGTTAAAACCACAAACTAAACTTAAGATTTAGAAATTCTTTAATAGGAATTTGATTAAGATTCAAGAAGGGGGAATGAAAAACCAATCCAGTTTCATTTTCTTATCTCCAGAGGAATATGCAGTCAGGACAAAAACAAAAATCTTTTTTCCTTGCAAACTTTGCCAATTTGCTCTGCGGTCATCAGCAAAGGGACCTTATTCCCATATCATGGAGCACTCAATACTTTATCTGGTGGAAGATGCATCTCATCTGCGTGTCACTTCTCCGGCCCAGCGGTGCCGGTCCCTGCCGCCGGAGTGGGCAGACACATTGCCAGGTTGAAGTGCTCTCCTGAGCTGAGCTGAAGGTTCAAAAGCAGAGCCTGGGTGGTTCATTATTCCCCCCGCTGTGGAGCATGCCACTGCATTTGCCCATCCCGCAGAACCACGTCCCGTAACGCAACGGGGCTACCGTGTGCGCCTACGATGGAGGGAGGAGTGGGGATGAGAAACGTTTCGTGGAAAGGCTCTGAGTTAACACCGCTCTGAAGTTCAGGGCTTGCTGCCAAGGAATTTTGGGGTGGTTTGAATTTATTCCCACTGTGCCACAGAGAACGCTTGGCCTCGCTTACAAAGCTTGATTCTTGGCCACAACAAAGCTCCACAAATGGGTAAACCAGGGCGAGCTGCTGCTGCTTTCATGTATTTCCAGGTACATCGGCCCTGAAAGCTGTGCAAGTTTGCTGGTTTCTTGGACTTCCTTGTCTGGTAAAGTCATGTCCTGTTGCTGTCCGGGGTGAAACGGAGTTTGAACCTGCACTGCAAGTGTAAGGAAAAGCATTTTGGGGTGGGGGGAGGGAGCGAGCATGAATTCGCCGGCGCTCTGCTCCTGCATGATGAAAAGAATCTCAAGCGATTAACTAGCACATGGGAGCTGATGCACTGTTGGCGAGACAACTGGTGCTGATTCATTAGACTCTAATTACAAGTTATTTTTACCCATCCTCCCATCTTTACAAAGGGCTGCTTGGAAGGCAGCGTTGAAAGTCTTCCTTCATCCAGGCTTTGATAAAAGTCAGATGGAAGCCTGTCTGTCCTCCTTTATGCTTATTTTTTTGGAAGGAATACAAACCCGCGTTGCAGATGGAAGGGGCACTGCCGTGCTCCTGAGCGTGGCTCGTTTGACTTCTCGCTCAGGCTGGGATGAACTGGAGGGCAGGAAGCGTGTGCGGGCGACGTTTGCTCCATGAGTGTTTCCAAAGAAAAGTCCAATTTCACTGCAGATCCGTGGGGGTCAATCAGTGCAAGCGGTGTATCGGACACAGGATCTCAGCTTGAGGGTTTGTCTTTCAGTACTCTCCACGTGTGGTTCCTGGCGTGGTAAAGGAAGTAATCTGTTAGCTGCCTCTCCATCCTTTTCACTTTATTCCCTGTATCATGCAGGAGGTGTAATTAAGAGAGGATCTGGGCCCAAAGTGACATGTTATTGTCCTGTTGATAGCGGCGTGGAGCATGCTCAGGAGGAAGCATCAAAATCCCGTATTAGTGCCCTTACTCCCAAGGGCCAGGCTGCTTTCTAGAGCAGACTGTCGTATTTTCCTCTGTACATAGATTAATACTCTTTCACTAAGCACTGTCTCTAGTGATAAATTGCCTTCTTTAAAAAATCCTGACATGCCTGGGTAAAGCCTCATGTCTGAGGATGAACCAGTTTGTCTTGGTAACCCTGAGATTTTCACTGTGTGGGTGGGAATCCAGAATGGTTTGGGTTGGAAGGGACCTTTAGAGGTCTTCTAGTCCAACGTCCCTGCAGTGAGCAGGGACATCTGCAACTAGAGCAGAGTGACCTGCTTCCCTTCCTTAGCTCGAGGTAGCGCTTCCTCACATCCTTTTACATCTGCCACGTCCGAAGGCCACCATAACAGACTAACGTGGTGAACCCCTGCATACGGAGAACAGGTTTTGGTAAGGAAGATGCCTGAGCATCAGATCTCCAAAACACCATCAGTCATCCTCTTTCCTTTTAGCTTGTCCTTTCCCTTCAGCCTGAGGTCTGAGGGCTCTGGGGTGAATTGATCCAGGTCCTGAGAAACGTTGGTGCAGGGAAGATGTGACAGAGTGATGCTGGTGGGGTAACATGTCTGATAATAACACTTAACAATTGCTGGCTCCTGTCAGGAGCTTTGGGTTGTGGGCAGGAGTAGAAGGTGCAAATCATGGAAAGAGCTTGTTTTCCTACACAGGGAGGATCGGGCTGTTGAGAAACACGTCATGGCGAGCTGGCCTGCAGAGAGGTCTGTAAAGCACTTGTGACTAGTTCAAGTCCAGTGTCAAGCAGAGCAGCAAGGGTTGTCCTGCTGCACATGTCTCCTTCCTTCCTGACTTAGTGTCTCAGGAAATCAGGAAACCACCATGGAGCAGGGAGGAGCTGGCTGACCTGAAGCATGACCCACCGAGCACAGCAACTGCACATGACTTGAGGAAGCCTTCCAGTCTGGGACGGTTCTTAGTCCACAGACCATAATTTATAGGTGATGATACCTGGGCTCTGCCAAGTTTCCTCAAGTCTTTGTTAGAGACCGGAGGGATGTAGACTGTTTATGACATCTGTGAACCCCATTTGGAAAGGACTTTTTTTTTTTTCCCCTCCCTGTCTTTCTGAGAGAGTAGAAGCGGTGGAGAGCATGTGCGTAAGGGCAGTAGAGTGAGGAGCCAGACAGGTTGTACTGGTGCAATGGAGAGGTCTGGCTGGGGATCTTTGGCCGAGTTGACCGGGTGAGCTTCAGGTGAGAAGAGGGAGCTGGGGAGCAGTACAACCCAAAGCTCACCTGACCGCAGGAGGTACAGGAGGCTCTAGGGGAGAGCCGGGTCTGCTGGTGGAGGACAGACCAAGGCTTGGTGGCTTGCTCAAAGAAGAACAGCAAATATTGAGACTGTGTATCCTTCTTATTTGTAGTTAATATGAAATTGAGAACAAACCTCCTAAGCCCATTAAGTAGTTCTGCAGGGAAAGCGTGGTGCAGGCTTTTTATTGCCTTCTGGACGAGCACGCAGCCAGACATTTGGCAAGAGGTTCCAGAAACTCACTAGGTAAATGCAAACTACAGGTACTGAGTTAAATCCCTCAGTTCTCTGCTTCTCCCAAACTCCAGGAAAGGTATTTCAGTGCAGAAAAAAAAAACCAAACCCAAACCAAAACCATGAAAAATCATGAATGAGTCTTCTATCCTCTGTAGAAGTAACGGGGCTGCCTAACGTGGCTTCTGCAAGCTTTAGGAGCAGGAAATGTGCAGGAAACGTTTCCTTTTGTGCTCATTTCACACAGTCTATAACTTCTGGTGTGCTGAAGGTTGCAAAGGGGAAGAAAACCAAGAGCCCTCTCCTGGCACAGCCCGAAAGGACAGCTGGAAAAATAGCCCAGGCTAAAGGCCTGGGGTGGGCAGGTGAAGGGAAGGCGTGGACCCCGCAGCGGGGCTGAACGGCGAGCCACATGCTTTAGTTAGAACCCAAACCCACTCCGGGGACAAATCCGGTGAGAGGATTCTGGGCAGGACCCTGTTGCAGGTGTGCAGCGTGGAAAGGGGGTTGGTCTTGTGGCTTCCCTCCGGGCAGCCCCTGCCCGGCCGAGCACGGGCAGTGCAGGGGGGATGAGCGAGCGCTGGTTTGCGTGGCTGATGGGTGACTGGAGTGCTGTCAAGCCAACTTGCAAGAATTTGCATAAACAGCTCAGCAAAGTACATTTTGAAAGAGGTTTTTTTGGAAGGCAGATCAAGAGGTAAGTTTGGAGTTATGCTGGACTTCCTTCCACATGTGAGCAGCAGCTCTGGGGGAAGCACGGGGAGGTTTGCTCCTATCTCCAGACCACAGTCCCCGCAGAGACCTGTAAACCAAGCCCAGCTGCTGAGCTGATTCTCATCTCATAGGCATCAGTAGTGAGCAAATAATAGGCTACAGTGAAGTGGGACTTTGTCCTACTCTTCTTCTAAACCTCTTTTTCAGTATTTCCCCATGGGCTCAGGATATCTCGTAGGCTGTAGGTACAAAGCCCGGGGACAAGCTCAGGGGCTATGCTGGCAGGTGGGTCTGAGCTCTAGGAGCATTTCTTAGAGTGCTTTTGACAGAGCTCAGTAACACCTCAGTGTTGCACCTGGGATCCTGCATCTTCCATGGCATGGCCAAGCTCTTTTCAATCCGTGCATGTGGTTTGAAAGCCTCTGGTTACTGTGGTGTGTCCATGGTCTCCTCCCACACCAGGTTGTCCCATGGATGTTACATTGCTTTGGCCAAGCCTTTTGGCCAGTGTGGGTCACTGAAGAATATTCCTGATGGATGAGGCCTGTTGGATGCTGTTGGATGTTCTACAGACACCACCTGAGGTTGAGACCATCATAGAACTGCTGTAATTCAAGTCTTGTCAATGCTTACGTATCACCCGTCGATCCCATACGCCTAACTTACATGTAAGCCCAAGGTTTAGGTGTGACCTGTGCAGTACGAGCGCTCCCGTGCCACACATGTTGTAACTCTCCATTAAAAGCCAAAATACACGTGAAGGGGTTTATAAATTAAATCTTTGTGCAGGTGCAGAGCTGCAAAATGCCTCATCCACCGCAGAGACAGAAGCACAGCCGGGCACTCATTGCTCTTGGGATTTGCAAGAGGTGGGGGGGCAGAGGGTGTGGGTCCTCCTCCAAACTTCACATCCCCTCCTACCATGCAAAAGGAGGCTGGGAAGGAGGTGTGTACGTGTCATCTGTGCAGAGGTGATGGCCTCAGATACTGTCCAAAGAAATCAAACCTGCCTCACGTGTCCTTCTGGCTGCCAGCATCCCCAGCTGCTGCTGGTGCGGATGCCAACTCCCCCCCCTCCCCTCTCGTCCCTCCCCAGCACACGCCAGTGCTCCCAGCACAGTAGTTTGCAAGCGCAGAGGTCCTGGAAAATGTGAGGTAGTGTGAACGAAAATTAATGTGTTGTCAAAATACTTAAACAAACAAGGAGGGGACACTTTCCTGGTGGGCCAGGAGGGCTGGGAGAGGGCCAGAGCCGCACCAGTGAGCACCCTGGCCACGTAGTTTGGGTCTGATGTGTGGTGGGGGCTGTGGCTTGGTGCTGGCCCCCAGACTGGGCACCGCCTGGAGAAGGTTACAAATTGTCATCCGGTTTTTGGTGAAACCCGTGCATGTTACAGACGTTTTTATCACGTTATTATCCCTCCAGATCCTATAGACATTCTTCAGTGCTCCTCTGGGGCATCATCTGTGCTGCCAGTTCCCATAACAACTTGTGAATTCATCATTCCAAAGCTGAGGTTTCCCCCCTCCCTTTTTTTTTCTTTCTTTTTTTTTTAAAAAAAAAAAAGAAAAAAAAAAAAAAAAGAAGAAGAAAGAAAATCAGCCCAAATTCCCTTTTCTTTTGTCAGCTACTGAAGCATTCGGATCCCTGGCAGCCCGCCGCTTCTTTTCTCCTCCTCTTTTTCTTGTTTTGCATGAAAAGAAATCCAGGCATGTACTTAGAAGAGGGTCATTACAATTATTGATAAAGAAAAATCCTATCTATTACCTATGGAGCATTATAGATGAGATGCTGGGCCTTGGTAAACATTTAACATTGAGACTGATAGACTAAAAGATTTTAATGTATTGGGCGCTGATTTAATTGATGTATTAGTCTCTTTAGCATCTCTCTGACAGGTCTATTTAGAGCTTCCCTTTCGTCTGGCCTTCCTCAGGCAGCGACACTCGCTACTCTCTGCCTGTCAGTCAAAAGGAGTTATAATAGAGCTTAAATGGGTCTCCTGACACAATGCCCTTGTAACAGCAAAGGAGTGATAAATACCAACAATAACAGTCCTACCTGTGCGTGCCGTGGGAGGGGGTGTCCCCCAGCTGCTCGGGGTGCAGGGACCAGTTTTGTTCCTGTTGGCTTCAGAGGAGAGTGGTTTTTCTCCTGGGAGTTAAGGAGTGATGGGAAGGAATTGTAGGCTTTTGAGGGATGTGGAAAGACCCGTCTTTCTGAACACTGAGGCAAGGAAAATGATGGTTGTGGTGAAGTAAAAGTGGTGTGTTTGAGAATGTGGAGTTAAAAGACTGAGCACAGGAAGAAGGGACATGGACCTGATGGAGCGGGGCCAGAGGAGGCCACGAAGATGATCAGGCGGCTGGAGCACCTCTCCTACGAGGACAGCTGAGGGAGCTGGGATTGTTCAGCTGGGAGAAGAGAAGGCTCAGGGGAGACCTAATAGCACCCTGCCAGTACCTGAAGGGAGGCGCCTAGCCTCGCTGATTTCCGCTGGACCGCATGCTACCATCCTGGGTGTTGAAATCACGTTATTTGCAGACAGAGA
>JAAGNO010008460.1:97586-130562 GCA_033439905.1 Ceryle rudis | reverse complement strand
TTTAGCTTGGAGGAGACTGAGGGGTGACCTCATTAATGTATATAAATATGTAAAAGGTGAGTGTCAGGAGGATGGAGGCAGCCTCTTCTCAGTGACTGTGATGACAGGACAAGGGGCAGCAGGTGCCAGCTGGAACATAGGAGGTTCCATGTAAACGTAAGGAGAAACTTTTTCACTGTGAGGGCAACGGCAACGGAACACTGGAACAGGCTGCCCTGGGAAGTTGTGGAGTCTTCTTCTCTGCAGACATTCAAAACACACCTGGACATGTTCCTGTGCAGCCTGCTCTAGGTGATCCTGCTCAGGCAGGGGGGTTGGACTCGATGATCTTTCGAGGTCCCTTCCAACCCCTGTCATTCTGTGATTCTGTGATCTACATCTTTGATGACTTGAAAATACAATATCAGATCCCCAGATATTACCTTAAACGCAACCAAACAACACTTGAATGTTCTTCTCTAATAAGAAGTAGGCATTTGTATCTCTTCTTTCTGTACTGCTGATCTTTGTTCTAGTGGTGGTATCCACTCTTACAAGTTTCTCTTGTGGGGACTTTATAATAATGGATTAGTTGGAAAATTGAAATTAAATTGAGCTAAACTTGTACCTAGTGTAAAAAGCACAATGAATCCTGGGTTGGAAGTGATTTAGGAAATTAAATTAAGGAAAATTAGTAAATTAATTCTTGCAAGGAGCATATTGCACTGGTAATCTGGAAAATCTGTAAAGCCATGCCTTTTCTAGTTGCTTCTGGTTACAGCAAATGAGATAAATTAAAAACCTATTGTATTTGCAAGCATGGTTAACTAGTAGGCCATTTTATCATACATAACTGAACATGAATGAACATGCAGTCGCAGCTTAATGAATTCACTGAAAAGGAATATTGTCTTCTTTCATTTAGTCCCTCTTCTCAAGCAGTGGTAATGAGTGTACTAGCTGACAGCACACAGGCTGCTGTGGCTCCTGCAGTTGTAGCAAATGAGTCAAAGCACATTGTGGCTAAAGCTGCTTGGCATGATACTTTTCTTACCTGTGGACAGCTTGGTATATCCTCTTCTGTGATAGTGTGCTGGAAATTCCATTTGCAGTAGGTATTTACTTATTAAAAAAAAAAAAATCACAACCAAATAGATGAAACTGTATCCCCCTTGTCTGAAGGATTTTTTTTGTTTTACCGTTTCTATATTATGCTAATGATATAAAGAATCATCTGTGTTAGAGTTATATGTTATCAACAGATACTTTGCACCCAGTGACAAAATATTCTTTGTGAAGTTTTCCGCTTAAAATTAAAATAGACTGAGCTGTTTGTAAGCAAGTCACTACTGGACATTGTTAAAACAAATGAGCACTGTATATGCTCTTTCATATGTAAGCCCTGTATACTCCTTGGGATGGTTAAGTGCTCTCCCCTGGCCCTTCCACTCATATGGCCTTATTCATCTTGACCTCTGGGAGTACTTACGTGCCCTAAATAACTGCTTTGCTGGGGTTCTCCTCTGGTGGTGAATTGTATGCGTCTATATATAAAAGTCTTAAAGGGGCAGGAAGTGGCTAATTTTTGAGGCTCAGGCTTTCCATGAAGCCCCTATGTGTGGTTTTAGTGTTGCATTAGCTCTAGCCAGCCCTGCATCCCAGGGGATTTCACTCCAGATCTAACATTGCAAAAGCAGTGTTGGAGGTCAGTTCTGTTGTTTCTGCAGAAACCCTTTTTTATGGCTTTAGAATGTGTTACAATCAAATGGCTTGTCCCAGGGATGTGTGTTAGGGGCCGTCTGATCTCATGAGACACTAGGGTGGCAAAGAGTGGAAACCAGATGACTACAGGCTATTGTGAGAAGAAAAAATTTTGCATTCTAGTTGAGATGCATTGAATATTTGACATCTTTCCTGCTCTCCCCACCTCCATTTTCTGATTAACATTCCCAAATATTCGGGAATCCGTGCTGCTGCTATTGGGCCCTAAACTTGGATAATATTGTATAGTTTTGACTTAAGATGTGCTTCTTTTTAAGTTAATCTGTCATTTTAATAAATGCATTTATTGATTGTTTAATGTATATGTGTGCATATAAGATTTTTAAAAACCTAGCTTGTATTCCGTTTTAGTTTAACATGCAGTAGAGAATATCTGCATTTGTTTTACAGGAGGACTAACTTACCCCACATAGCCTCCCAACTTTTTACCTTTCTGACGTTCAGATAATGTAATTTTTCAGGAATCTCTTTAAAGGTTATTAAAAGAATTCTGTCCCTTTATTAAGGATCACTAAGAAAGCATAAATGACCAGTGGAACATCAGTATAGTTCTGCAAGAATTTGTCTTGGGACCTGCCTTATTTAAGACTTCACAGAATCACAAATCACAGAATGTTAGTGGTTGGAAGGGACCTCAGAAGATTGAGTCCAACCCCCCTGACAGAGCAGGACAAAACTAGGACAGGTCACTCAGAAATGCCTCCAGACAGGTCTTGAAAGTCTCCAGAGAAGGAGACTCCACAGCCTCTCTGGGGAGTCTGTTCCAGTGGTCTGTAACCCTTACAGTAATTCTTCCTCATATTGAGGTGGAACTTCCTGTACTTGAGCTTTTAAAAAAATATTTTCAAACAACAACAAAAAACTTTACTAATGAAATGTGATATCACAAAAGGAGGATCTGGGTATTGTATAAGAACTGCATGACTGGATACTGTAGTGTTAGAAGTAAAATGCTGTTCAGAACTACCCAGTGCAAATCATATATTTAAAGTGTACAAAGAGAATTTATGCTATCAAACGGAAATTTTAACAGTGGTAGAGGAACAGAAGAACAGTTTTATGTGTTAATGCAGAAATAGCTAATTTTGAAAGGGGTGAATATGATTTGAAATTAGATCAGAGGTATATCTAACAGCAGTATGTATTAGAATGATTGAGAAAGATACTGGTGAAACCACATGAAATGCTTGGGCATGCTTTTGTGTCTGGTCTGAAGGTAAATACAAACCAAAGAAGGTGCAGAGTGCTACAGTGGGTAGTCTTTTAGACTTTATCTTGCCTGTGGATAATGATGGCAGAGAGGGAATGTAGTTCATCTCAATTTAGGAGATAAAAAAGCAGTGTGAGAAATGCTATTTATACTAAAGAGCAGTATTGGTCTGAAAACATTGAGTATAAACAGATTATGAATTCAGAGTAAAATTAGAGAAGGATTTCTAAAGATCAAAGGAGTGATTAAAAAGAAAATAGTCTTCAAGAAATAATATTAGAAGAAATAACTATTTAATTTAAGACTAGTTTTTAGTGTTGACATTGTCTCTAGGAGTCAGGGATAAAGGTGGTGACCTCAGGGGGTCCATTATTAATACAACAACTTTATACATACTTAACTTTAATATAGAAATTAGAAAAGCAGATTTGATTTGGTGATGCGTTATACTTCTTAACAACTTCGATTGTGTAAGGTGCTGATAAAGATTAGGGTAAATAAGGTTTTTTGGGACAACGTTTTTTGAAAATACTAACTGCTAAGGTATTACCTCATTGCACTCACGTGGAACATGTCTTCAATCTGCAAGAGCGTTCCTTGCATGAATGACTTGGTAGTATAAAGCAAGGTTAATATAAATCATAACTAATCTCAGCAAAGAGATGGAAGCTAAAAATTGTAACTATGAATGGGATTAAGGCAGACTTCTATTTACATTGTAGTTTGATTTAGGTTTAGGACACTTAAATAGATTCGGTGTTTCATGTAGGGCCAGTTTGGCTGCAGTCTGGTTTAGTTTAAAAAGGGTGTGATCCAGAGTTTTATAAGGTGCCTCACCCAGCTGTTCAAATATTTTGTTTGACTTTGTGATTTATAGTAAAATGTGTAGGATTATAATGAAGCTTTTCTGGCAATATGTACAATAATACTGTAGAAATAAAATATTGACTTAATAAATGAAAGAACATTAAAGTTCACCAAAAGTCCAAACTGAAAGTTGCAAAACTTTTGGGGAAGAGTTAACTATTTGTGTAAATGAAAATAGCAAATGGTAATGTGTACAATTATTCTGTCTTTAGGAACCAGATGTCCTACTGATTTTGCTGAAGTTCCCTCAATTCTGATGGAGTATTTTGCAAATGACTATCGTGTGGTTAACCAGTTTGCAAGGCATTATAAAACAGGACAGGTAGGGAAAATTAATACATTAATACAGTATTGAAAACAGGAATAAATGTATTCAGGAAAATAATCACATTTTTGTGTGTTATTTGCTAATAATGTTTAAAGTAAAAATTAGCAATGGGTAGAAATAATTTTAATATTACAATTTCAGTTATTCAGAAAAAAGTGTTAATGTTCTCACTGCAGAAAAGATAAATGTAATCTGTAAAAGAATACCAAATTTTTATATCCAAAGTTCCAATTATGTATTTAAAACTTTCAACTTTTTTTCCTGTGAAGGTTGTGTAGTTTCTCCACTACATAAACTTAGTGTAGTAGGTGAACAACTTCTGTGTGAATCAACTTATGGGGAATGTTTTAAGTTAATTATAGGTAAGTTATGACAAAAATAGTGATTCACCATTGGAACTGTCTAAAGACTGTCTTAAAATGAAGCTCAAGTACCAAATCATGGAAATGAATGGAAATGATCTGCAGTGTTTAAAACCTCCCATTTTTAGGACACTGTTATGGTGATGATTGAAATATTTTGTGATTAAAAGTGTACTGCTTTATTTAGGATTAGATTAGGATTAGTTAGATTCTGGCAGTCATGAATCTCTGCATTAAAATTCTGATTTTTATGTTAAGCTGCTCTATGACAGTCTACTGTAAGGATCTATTTTCTATGAGGAATTTAGAAAACAGTGCTCTTTGAATCAAAGTGACTTTCGGTGGTCATTTTAACGCATGGCAGCAGAGCGCAACTTATCTTTGTACAGCCATTTCAAAAAGACAAACCTGTGAGCAATATGCAAAGATCTTTTTCTCGTGCTTTCAGTTGAGGCAAGTTCCAGTGTACTCAGATGTGATGGCTGAAGCATAGAATACCCATCAATGCAAAACCAAGGAAGCCTCTTAAGCTGTGCAGTGTTACACTTCATTGTAGCTTTTTATCTAGTACTGAACGTTCAGTATATTTCAGCATTATGAAAGTGGAATCATGTTTGCCTCCATTGAACAGTTAGAAGAATATGTTGCTTAACTTCTACTTGTAATAGATACTGAGTAATTTTCCCCATAAATCTGCCTTTTTTTTTTTTTTCTGCAGAATTGATTGCACTAAGAAAGTCTCCTTGCAACCTGGGGATTAAAAGTACTCAGTTCATGAGTGTTCATCATATATATGTTAGAATCCACATACTGAAATGCTAGTTTCTAAGTACTCTCTGTAAAGTTCATGTAGTTTTTAAACATTGTGAGTTAACCTGATTGCATATGAGTTCAGAGAATGAACTTGACTAAAACATCTGAAAGAGATTTGTGGAACATTATTTATGGCCTTGTAATTTCAAAATGGCTTAACAAATCTAAACCATGTTTAGTTGCAGTGCAAAAGCTAAGAACCAGACAGTGTGTCCCATTTGGCATTTCCATAAACTTCTTCTGTTTATTGGTGGTGAAATCTTGCCTTTTCAGACAGTAATTGAGAGAGGTTTAATGTAGAAATTCAGTCTTGAAGGGGGCAAGCATGGATTATGCTGGAAGATGAGAAAAAGAGCCTGAAACTGCTGTGTGGCTTTTGAGGGCTTTAGACAGCTTCCTTTTAATTGCTTTTTAAAAAATGTAGAATGTATTTTTAAGACATTATCCAACATATATAAATCTGCTTTTGCTTATGTTGGTTCGTCTGAGTTAGTTTTGAGAATCTGATATCAGATTTCTGCATCTGTCATTTAAATACAAATAGATTGAATCTATCTTTTCTGTTCTTGAAATTTACTGATTGTTACAGCAATTACTTTTATCTGTTGTTTATATGCTAGAAAGTATTTTGAACAGAAAATCCCAACTCTCTTACATTTACAACCTCACAAAAATCCTTCTGGGGCTTACATTTTCTTTGCTTGTTCCCTGACTAATTTTTTTGGTGTACAAATAGAAATGTGAATCAACATTTTCTTCTTCAGTTTTGTAGTTATTTGAAAGGGGAAGTAAGGAAGGTGGGTGAAACAGTTAAAATGGGAGCTTTGTAAAACCATTTCATCCAAATGTTGTTCCATATGAGAACTTCCATTAAGTTTCTTCTTATGAATAAAGAGACTGAGCTTTCTGGTGCAGAAGGATCTTTCCTGCAACAACTGCACCAACGTAGCTCTGCTGGATGTTGACAGAAAGGGGGCTTTTCACTGGCCTAGCTTGTGAGGAGACAGTGAAGATAATTTGAAAAAGCATCCTTCTTTCAACATTGCTGCATCTATGCTATAGATTTTGCATGTAAGTTTTAGGTGGTGTCCTTTTTAACACTCCTACTGAACATAATTACATCAGAAAAACTTGGTAACATAGTCTCAGCTCATGATTGCCCTTGCCGTAAAAGCCAATTGTAGAAGAACTGATCCTGAGGATCCTCACTTAAGATTTAAGATCAGTGCTTATGGTTACTGTAACAGAAGGGGAAAGAGGTGTTGTTTTGATATGTTTCAATGTATGAACTGTTGAAAACTGTTATTAGCATTGCAGAAAAAAGCTTTTGTGGCCAGACCTTCAAAGATGAGAAATGTTATGCATATAGATGTGGATCATGAGGATCTAATCCAAAACAACTTGGAAGTATATAGAAAGCCTGTCTCTGCTTTCTCTACATTTTGGATGGTTGTGCTGTTGAGTACTGAGGGGTGAAAAAGCTTGCAAGCTCTTCTGGCAAGAGGAGCAAGTCTTGTGAATTTAGTTCGGAAGGCTGGCCAGCACAAAAATAATTGTTCCAAGAAAGTAGCAAGCCTAGTTTTCCTTTCATCTTAAAGATAACTCAAAACAGAAAATCCTTGAGGAAAAAAAAATAGGGATAGAAAGGACTGTGTTAATTAGTTAGTAAAGTTGAATTACTCAGGTAAGCTCATGAAGTCAAGCCATACCAAAATGAGGTCATAAAGTGCTTAAGAAGACAATCTGGTGCATGTGCACCACTCTGTATCACTGTGTTTGTTGGTTTAATTTCGTTTGTTAAGTGCACAGATATGTGGTAGGTCTGTCAAGATAAATCATCTTAAGCTTCTGTGTCTTTGGAAGCTCTCTTGAGCAAAGGCCAGTATTTCAGCTGTTCAGATTCAAACTGACTCCATTTTTCACAGCGATGGAATTACAAAGGCAGTATTGTATTAGTGTGATTACAAGAATAATCCCACAGATAGTAAACAGTTGTAATGTGTTGTGGTTACTACACATCAGTGTGGAGTTAAGCATGCTTTGGGACACAGGGAATTCTGTTCTTAAAGGCACGATGGCAAAGATACTGGAAAAATTCATGCCAAGATCTTAAAGTTACTTAATATAGAAGGATGGAAAAGTGGAACCCAAAGTAAAGCATGTAGTGTTTAAATTTAAAAAATGGAATGGTTATTCAATCAACAAGCTTTTAGCCAAAGCTCTGTGAAGTCTTTATTTTAGAAGGAGGATGACAGGTTGATTATGGTTTTATTGGAGAGCTCATCTGTCAGGATAAGTAAAATAATCATGCTAATTCATTTTTTTCTTTACTCAGCTGCTTATTAAGGGGCTGTATGAGATTGTAACAGCATAAGAAGAAATAGATTCTATTGCCCGAAACAGTACATCTTCCTCAGTACGTGCAAGACCTCAGCATGTCTGTATGCCTGACATTCGCAAAAACAAACTTTGGAGAGGAGTGGTGCTCTTTGAAAAAAACCCTCAGGAATCTAATTTAATTCACTGAAATCTTAAATTTTAAAATCTCGAAGGTGCTTTAGGAAAAATAGTGATCTCTGTTTTATTGTTCTTTCAATTTAATCTAATGTTTTTCTGGTGCCATATACTGCTTGGCTTGTGACTTATGATCACAACAGTATCGTTGAGCCAGATCAGTAGCACTGGTAGATTTAAAAAAAGAAAACTTCTTTCTCTTGTGCCTTTTTGACAATAGGTATTGTCATAAGAATGATTTGTAATGTTCTGTTGATTTTAATCTGCTCACACAGTAGAGCTTTATCTTCGGGGCAGAGTAGATGTACATTGTTTGATATTCATATGTCTGCATATTTTATTCATATGGCTGCTTAAAAGATTTTTTTTGAGGCTTTTAGTATTATCTGCATTTGCTTGGTTTCTAGAAGGTAGTGCTAAGCCAACTCCTGTGCAAAGAGATTTTTAGTATGTTACTAATGATCATTCTGTGTCTCTCCTCAGAAGTTCAATTTAGAATAGGATAGATGTAGCAGAATGTAAGGAAGAAATAGGTGAGTGCAGAGGCTGCATTTTCAGCAGTCTTCTCTGGGTTGAGGTCAGCTACTACAGTCAAAAAAAGAAGGCAAGGCTCTCTTGGGTGGAGAGTTGTAAGAAATGCTTAGCTCTGAACTGAGAATTAGTCCTGCTTCGGTTGTTTCTTTAACAGGGCTGGATGTGACCAGCTCTCCCAGGGAGCATACAAACTCTGGCCACATTGCCAAACCTCGCTGTTCTGTGCCCCAGTGAATTGCAAACTTGGATTTCACAATTCAGCTGAGGATCTTTGGGACTGTGGTTTACCAAAATGCCAACTAGAAAAATCTTAGTGCCTTTTGTTCTATTTATTTTGTGTACCAGCTGAAAGCCTGTGTGCTTAACTTCTTACCATCATTTAATATAACCAACATATAAAATTGAAAATCCATTATGTTGAAAGATCTGGTTTGACCTTACTGGTAAGAGTGCTTTTGGCTTTAATACACTTAAATTATAACTGTGTAAAATATACGCATTTGCTGTTGCCAATTCAGCTTTTTTTAACACCAACAAACTACAGTTTAAAAATTTCCATCTAGTTTTCTCACACTTTACCATATACAAAATGCAGGTGTCTCTAGAAGAAATCAGTTTTGTTTAATTTCATGTGGCACTACTTCACTCTAAAAAGCTGCTAGATAAGCTTGGTGCTTAGTAGCAAAATTTGTTCAAAATTCTATAGGTTTTCTTACACAATTGTTTCTTCCATGACAGCTGAAAGTGAGTTATTGCAAACCCACATGTGCTTTAGTTCCAGAATGAAAGGTCATTGAAGTGCATGCCTTACCCTGTATAAGAGGATGAGACAAGAGGTGTTCATAGCGCCGGGAGAAGAATTGCCCAACCGAAAGACTTTAGTTTTGTAGTTACTTTTCTACTTTGCTTCTTGCCTTTGTAACTTTTCTACATAATTAAGTAGTATTTTGAATATATTAAATCCAGTATGGAACCTCAAGGTAGTCAGTTACTAAAACCTTTCCTACTATGCCCATTTAACCCTAGTAGTCTAAAATCATCATGTAACTTGAAGCAGGATTTTTATATTTGGGAAGGGTACATACTGGTCTAACAGGGATATACTTCAGGGACAGACTTCATGTTCATTGGTTCATTTTTCTCTGTTGAAATTTAACAGCTGTGCACATTTATGACAGGCAAAATAGTGGGTGTTGTTCTATCCCAGTCTTAACCCAGCAAAGATTTGTCTTGGAGGAGAGGTTACAAGCCTTGGCAAGCTACTGGATAAAACAGCTGTGCAACTTGAGAGTTTTTCTTATCTGCTTTAACTTCAAGATTCCACAGAGCTAATTGATAACATTTTCCTCAATTCTATGTAACTTCTCTGGAGCTGGATTTTTATTCTGTGAACATTAACATTGTATTGAAATCACATTATTTGCACAGAATCTAAACATGTGGCTCTGCCCTCAGGATCTGTAGTGTTATTTCTTAAACACTTCATCACACTGTAAAAGTGTAGGCATGCTTTTAGAGTTCAGTATAATACCAAACATCTGTATCACATTGTACAATTTGTAGTAAGTTTCTTAATATATTAGCAAGATCCAAGTTATTTTAACAATATTTAATACGTTCAGTTAATAAAACTGCTAACAAAAAGAGAATATGCTTACTTGGAAAAACATCAGTTGACAAGCTTCAGAAAGCAGCAGCAGAAGGGTAAGGTTCAGCATTCATATACAGATATTCTTAAAAATCTGGCATTAAAAGTCTTTGGGTGGACTTGTAGACGTCTGGATAGAAAGTTAAAAATAGTTTGCTTAATGACTTGAAAAATGTCTCTGACTTTCAGCCTGTGGTGGCATAGGTAATATTATTGCCATAGATGAGGAATAAATTCAATTTTGTTAAAATTTTCAAAGGGTAGCTAATTACTGTTCAGTATGAGCAAACATTTTTATGTGGGTTACGGTAGAAGGCCCGATGCCGTCCCAGTTAAAGTTGTGAAAACCCTGCCAACTCAGTGGGAGTTATGTAGACCTCTGTGTAAACCTAAGTGAACTATGCTCAAAGACCAACAGGAGACTCTATTCTAATACATACTTCTGCAAACTCGTCAGGATGACCTGGGAGGACTTTAACTGCCCCATCTGTTCTTTATCTGTGAAAATATTCATAATGCTTTTAATAAGTATGTAAGGGAACATAGGATCAATTTATAGAAAAACAAACACTGAGACACAGTGATTTCTTGTTTGCTATGTAAATTACTGCTGATACCTAAATTCCCTGTTTAATACTTTGTTTAGCAAATGATATTTCCTTCCTCAATGCAAAGCACCTCAAATAGGTTTTTCTTACCGCCAGGAGTCTATTTATTTCTTTTTTTTTTTGTATGTGTGTCTTCAGCCTTTTCTAGTAATAACCATACTATTTACAAGTATACCACGATAAATACGTTCTGACATTTTTTTATTTATTTTTTAATTCAAGCCACTACCAAAAAACATGGTGTCACGACTGTGTGAGTCCAAAAAGGTGTGTGCCGCAGCTGATATGCAGCTCCAGGTATGTTCTTTGCACTCTAGTGTCTACTCTCTGTCCAGAACATGCTTTATATTAATATAAAATTTTTCCTAAATTTTGATATTAATGTAGACACCTTATCTAACTGTATGCAAAACAATGACAATTCATTTTCATATTGATTTTCATGTTTGTTTTTGTGAACATATTCTGTGTGGTCTGCTTAAAGTTAAATGACTAAATCTGTAGGAAAATACTGTGAAAAACAAGCTTTGAAAATGGTTTGATTATTACAATCCCCCAATGTCATTTAAGATTGAATTCTTAAATTAATGAAATTATTTAAGGAGAGCTTGCAGTAGAGGAAGTACTACATACCTTTGGATCATTAAAGAGGACTGAGAGATACAGGCCACCTTAGTAAAATCAAACCAGCTCGTTTGTTTACTAGAATGTGATTTGAGTTGCCTTCTGCACCTCCACTATGAAAGTGGCAACTTGTTACTGCCATCAAAATTGGTGGCAGAGCTATAATGCTGTAATACTTTTCTGTCACAGTGTGAAGAGCACTAATTACATTCATAAACCTTTATTTTCTGTGGGTATATCAGTCATTCCCATAAACAGACTATCTGTCTTTCTTTTTTTAAAAGGAAGTAAAAGAAATTAAGGTTCTCTCTAAGATGGGTATTTAAGTTTGTTCAGTCCTGCACCAGCAGTTCTCAGCTGTGAATAGTAGCATCAGCATCCAGCCAAGGTTTTTTTACAGTGAGACTTTGGCTGCACTAGTACGCTACAAGCTTCTGCTGTGTAATTTTTGTGATTTCATTTTCTTCTTTGTTTTTATTTAAGCCAGAAGCATATAATTTTTGTTTTTACAGTTTATCTAGTGTTTAGGTGAGATAACTCTGCTAGTACCTTAATAAAGAAAGGGTAGTCATTATTTCTGAGATGTGGAAAGAAACAAATTTAAAGGTCGGATCTTCCTAATTCTTCACTTTGAAAAGTACCCAAATGATTGCAAACCAGTCTCCCACTATAAGTTATGCTGGTTAACTGAATTTGATTTAAAGAAAAACTTAGTTAAATATTTGCAGTTTGCTCTGTGCTGTTATTTATAGTGATTTAAAACTAATCAGAATACTGGAGTGTGGATCTGTAAAAGTACACTTTTGTGGCTCTGAAAGGTTCTCAACAGAGATAGCTGAGAATCCAGAAAGAATGTGGACAAAAATATAATGTAATCATATAGGAAGGATTTTTTTTGAAAAAAAGTTTGTGGATTGAAGTAAAATTTATAATTCGTGAAGTCTGCCAACACAGAATAATTCACCAATGTACAGACCAGTAAGCACCAAAGTGTTGATCTGGTTCTTTCACATGCACCCTTTCTTTTCTGGTGTGTCCACAACAGCTATATATAGATCTAAAAGATTTCATTTCAACTTTGAATATGCATTTGCTATAATCTAGTCAGGGTTTGAGACCAAATTGACAGTGTGGGGATTAAATGGGCTAGGCTACCAAGAACACTCTTAAGTCACAGACAATATTAACAAGTGACATGGCTTTACTCTCCTGTGGCAGGGGAGATGACACGCTCATGAAGTCAGTCAATAAGGGATCATTGCATTAGTCCCATGGGGTGGGCTGTGCAATCCCCCTGCCACTGTTTGCCCTCAGCTGCTCCTAGAGTCTCTGTAGGGTCTGTCCTGGAGTGACTCCAGACTCCATAGCTTTAGAACCGGGGAGAGGACACCCACTTCTGGTGGGCTTACATTCTTGAGGGTGCCTAATGATTGACTGGTGCTGGCAATGATGCAATGATTAAACAGGCTGCTTTCCCTCAAATCAATCATGTAATTAATGTCTAACCAGCCTCAACCATGCCAAATGACCACAATGTCACACTGAATAATATTATCAATTTCCTACTTTCAGCACCATGTTTTTGGAGATTCCAAATGTAACAGCCACAGAAATGTGCACTCATTTCAGAGACAGACTGCCAGAGCCATTCTGTTTATTAATTCAGAAATGTTCCAGAGAAGTTGAATGCATGGCAGATATAAAATTCATACATTTCTTTGTAGAAGTGTGTTGTTACTCATGCAGATTTAAAAGTATAATAATTCATTGAAGAAAAAGCATATATTTCAATAGGTGTCAAAGTACATATGTACTACTAATGTATATACCATAAAACCCTGTGAATGATGACTCTAATACCATTCCTTCAGACTTTGCAAAGAGCATATTCTGTATTGACGGCTAGATGCTATGTAAGCCGTATTTCACCTTTAAAAGAAAGAAATATACTTACAAATTTTCCAGCACGGGGAAAATGCCTAAAGGTTCTTTTGTGGTCTGTTCAGAAAATGTCTATTGGCATGTGAAAATAAGAAATTATGTTGGTACCTCTGAATTTTTTTCCTGTTCATGTCATCAATTTCTCAGGAGGAAAGACAGGAGAATCCATGCGCATTCTCCTAAGGCTTTTGCCATGCAGATTGAGTCCCAGTTAGTAGTAGTAGTAACTTGACTAGAAAATGCATAACTGTTTACATATTAATGCTATTAAGCAGACCAGAAGCTAAAAAGAACTTGAATCACATGAAACTAATAAATACCAGTGTCAGGGCAAACTAGAGAGATGGTTTGAAGGTAGGTAACTATTTGATGCCCTTTTTATATTTATAGGTCTTTTGGGAAATGTGTTTTGCTGAAACTAGAAATCATCTTCTAGCTACTGCTTAGTATTAAGTGTTAGCATGCTCCTCAGCAGCATTACCTAAAATCCTGTGGTCCTGGGATGTGTCTTCCTTTCCCATTTCAAAGGTCTGTGTAAACACACAGAACTGTTATTTGTAGTCGGGAATGCTTATGGCCATGAAGTTCATCCAAGTTTATTTTCAGGGATAGATTATTTTTTTTCTTTTTTTAACTGTGCTGTCCAGGTGGCCTGGCTCATAGCTTTCTTCCCACGCTTTACATGTGCCAGGACTGGGGGAAAGCTCATAGCTGGCTTCAATGACTCATTTCCCTATCACCACGTTGTTCTTTAGGCAGTTCATTTCACTGGCCTTCAACTGACATTTCCCCTCTGCCGAGCTATGAGTTGAGCTTTTGCTCCAGTTCCCCGAGCACAACCTACTTGACTCCAAATTTTATTTAAAAGAAGGTTCACTGCTATGTAGTCCACTCCATCTTGTGGGGAACACTGAAAAGCAGCTACAAACAGGCCCTAACAAAGTTGAGAGGTAGGAAAAAGAGAACCATGCTGGGCTGAAGCAGGATGATAAAGTCTGTTGTCAGATGCTGAAGTTCCTCATGTTTGGTATGGGTTTTTTGGAGAGGACAAAGAAGTTGGTGTGAAATGACTCCTGCAGTCATGAAGGCTTAGGGAGACAGAATTGAGTGAGTTACTAGGACTGTTACATACAGTAATTTTCAGATCTCTTAATGGTACTTACTGTTGGCATATTCTC
The DNA here is from genome assembly GCA_033439905.1 of Ceryle rudis. Classification (NCBI taxonomy): domain Eukaryota; kingdom Metazoa; phylum Chordata; class Aves; order Coraciiformes; family Cerylidae; genus Ceryle; species Ceryle rudis. The sequence goes on along the minus strand of JAAGNO010008460.1, from coordinate 116,174 downwards.
AGTCACGCTTGCTACTATAAATGCTGTAGCTTTTGTTGAACTTAGTTAAAAAATGAATTAGGATTCTAGTAGACCAGCTCTGAGGATGAAAAGTACAAGCAAAAGCATTGCAAAGCCTCTGTTTTTTTTTCTAAGAGTAAAAATTATTGTCGTTTTTACAATGTAGTATAGGTTTTTCTTTAGAGTTTTAGTTTTCATGTTACCAGGATAATGATGGAAAATTTAAAATACCCCCACAAAGGTTCGTTAAAAAAAAAATTAAACTGCTCATGATTGTTTGCCATTTAGTACAGTGTCTTTCTGAGTTACGCTCTGAACTGACAATTTGCTGCCTGCTCCGGGTTTGTAGATGGACGGTATTAAGCAGTGCTTGCATCTCTTGTTCAGTGTTGCTGTCTGGGTCACAAAACTTGAAATGCTATTAATGGCTGATTGTGCAAGTTTAGGTCTTACTGACCTCTTTTCTCCTCATTAGCCATGTAGGAAGTAAGCAGGAATTTCAGGAATAGTTCCTGCAGGTCATGGCTTTTTCACCCCTCTCATTGTATCTCTCAGTGTTTCTTAGAAAAAAATCAATTTTGACATTTAGCATTTGTCAACAAACACTGTCAAAGGAAAGAAATGTGACCAGCAGGTCAAGGGAGATGATTCTCCCCTCTACTCCTCTCTTCTGAGAATGTATCTGGAGTACTGGAGTACATCTCTGTCATCCCCAGTGTTAGAAAGACACTGACCTACTTGAGCAGGTCAAGAGGAAGGCCATGAAGATGACCAGGGGGCTGGAGCACCTCTCCTATGCGGACAGGTTGAGAGACTTGGGGTTGTTCAGCCTGGAGAAGAGAAGGCTCCAGGGAGACATTATTGCAGCCTTCCAGTACCTGAAGGGAGCCTACAAGAAATCTGGAGAGGGACTTTTTATAAGGGCTTTTAGTGATAGAATGAGGAGTAATGGCTTCAAACTGGAAGAGCATAGATTTAGATTATAAAATAGGAAGAAATTCTTTACTGTAGGGTGGTGAGGCACCAGAAGAGGTTGCCCAGAGAAGCTGTGGATGCCCCCTCCCTGGACGTGTTCAAGGCCAGGCTGGATGGGGCTTTGAGACCTGGTCTAGTGGGAGGTGTCCCTGCCTATGCAGTGGGCTGGAACTAGATGATCTTTAAGGTCCCTTCCAACCCAGTGTTCTCAGTCTATGAAGAAGACAGCTTCTTTATGTTAGAAGATAGCTTATTCAAACAGAAGAAATATGGTCCTTTAGAAACAGTCACAATTTGGGTGAAAGTATATGCTGTATCAAGCCAAATAAAATAAATGTGGAATTCTGATAAATTATTAAAGAGTTAAGAATCTTTTCACAGGTTGAAGGGATTGTGTTATTTAGATCACATAAACCAACCATTCTTTATGGATGTTTGGAAGGATTCTCCATGGATGGAGAATGTCTCCAGCCTTTTCTCCATAAAATTTCTGCATTTCATGGTTATAATTTCTCAAACAGTGTGTTTATCTCATTGGTAATGGTATTACAGTGTCCCTGGGAGTGTGACTGGGCCCGAATCTCTAGCCAAATTATCTGCTTCATCTCTTGCAGAAAAGCCTTTTGAGGCTCCCTACTGTCAATTTTCCTGTGAAATGTGCCTACCACAGGATGGCCTGACCTGAACGCTTTGGTGTAAATATCTGGGTCCACCAAACATCTCAAAAATATCTTGTGTTGCACAGCAGTGGCTGTCCTCTTCTGTCTTTCCTGCACTTCCACAGAATAGGAAACCTTCATATTAAAAAAAAATAACTCCAGTGATGGTACACACTGAGCTTTGGCACTGTCTTCTATCCATACCTAATTCATGGTTGCTGTTAGGGTTCCAGATACTCTGCTTTGATATTTTTGCTTGAAAAGTCTTTTTATTGGTTTTGCTTTCCTGATCTCCAGACACCTCAGTAATTTAGTCAGGCACCCATGTTCTGCCATAGCTGACATGATTCTGCACAAAAATTGCCTGTGAACCAGCTCTTACCTCTGGTGAAGTACCCTCCTGGTGCAGCGTGATCTCAGGACAAGCTCTGACTGTGAGAACTAAAGCAAATGAAGCATCTGCCTTAGTACTACACTGTTCGAGTACTCTAGTAGAAATCAGCTGCTCCATGTACACCTTCGTAGGTTCACTGCCTGGGCTGTAACTTGTCCCTGCCGGTCTGATGTGTTCTCAGGGCTGTATGCACACATCTTAGAATAGCTTGTTTTGCTGTGTCCGCTCAAATAACTTTAAGGAAAATACTTTTTTTGAAGAGGGGATAGCTGAAGGGCTTTAGGGCAGGTGATTTCGTGTTGCCAGTGTTCTCAGTGATTTAAACATGAATTTATGATACATCATGATGGTGGTGGTTGTTGTACTCCAAAAACCTGTTTCTCTCCTTGTATGTTATAATAAAAATAGAAGATTTAGAAAAAAACATGTATAGTTAAACACTTGCCTCTTCCTATTATCTCTCTCCTATTCTTTTCTATTTGTCTTTTTTTGGTTGTTAGATGCCAATGCCATGTGCCAAAGACAAACATGTATTTTATCTCTTCAGGTATTTTATGCTGCCTTGGACCAAATCTACCACGGGAAACATCCTCTGAAAAAGTCAACCACAGAAATTTTAAAGGAAACACAGGAGAAAGTTTATGGATTGCCATATGTACCTAATACAGTGAGTAGAAACTTACTGTATAAGCTACACCTTCTCTTTGATAGCATATTAATATCCCTACCTCTCCTTGCCCTTTGCCCCTCACACTCACGTGCTTATTGTTCTATTGCTACGTTGAAAGACTTTTCTTTATTTCAGCCACTTTATCCAGAGCATGGAATAGTAGGATTTTTCAGCTAAAATCAAGATTTAATTAATGTATCTCGTTTTGTATGGGTGGAGTCTTGTCATGCTAAACTTGAAACTTAATTTTCGTTTTATTTTCCTGTTAAGGAAGGCACTGTAAGCAGTGCATCATGAAAATGGTTTATCCTAGCTTTGCAAAGGACTGTTTGTAAAAGGCAACAAAACACTGTGGTGCATATTAGTGTTTGCACACTGTCAGTGTCAGCATGTGAGAACAAGTCAATATGAAGTAGGACTTGGAAGTAAGTTTTTCTCACTGCTGAGACCTTTGGCATGTCTCTTAATTACCCTTTCATGTAATATCTAAAAGTGCTAAAGCCCTGAGTTCTATGGAGCTATGTAATTTTGATCTTCATCATGAGTACCTGTGCAGTTTGTTCTGTACTTCATGTGACATCCAAAGGTGCCGTTCGCATAGATGATACTTATGGGATTTCCTGGGCTGTCTGGAGCTGAATTCTCAGCTGGAGCATGGCCCGAATCCCTGTTAGAGACTTTGATAAGAATCCCCAGATCCTTTCTCTGTTTTCTGCTTCTCAGGAAATGTGCTTTTCTCATTAGTAAAAATGTGACTTTTGTTCTCCGAGAAGGATGTTAGGAGATCTGTGCTTCAGCCCTTTCCTTGGTGAAACTGTACTGCCTCTGCTGGCCTGGCAAAGCCAGAGAAGTGGAAGCGAGATGTCATCAGATTACGATGTCTCACTTCTTAACATTTTCATAAGTGTTGTTTTACATCATTTCTCCATAGGTGTTAATTATCCAGTGAATGGAACAGTTCTGTGCTTTGAAAGTTAGCCTGCTGTTTGTGTTCTGTTTAAATGCACATTTCCCCTCAATATGAAGGGACACATCAAGTGAACATCTGAATTGTCAGAAAGTCTATGTTATTTACATTTATTGAATGTAGAATTAGTGTGTCTAGGTAAGAACTGTAATACAATTTAAATTTCAGTAAAACTTAGTGGAAAATCACATTAGAAGAATGCTAGTGCTCTGTAGAGTAATTAATGTCTGTAATTTGGCTTACTGTCCATTGCTGCATTTTCTTCCAAACTCAAGATATATTTGCAGTTTAATTTGTAGTCTAGATAAAAAAAAGTCTTGAAAGTAAAAGTTGGTTTTAGTGAAAAGAGTATATTTCTTTTTTAATCATTTAATTTCAGAGCTAGACATTGAAATACAGTGAAACAGACCTCATCAGTCATTTGTCTGTCAGAAAAAAACCAAGGTATTTTGATTGTTTGAATTTTAGCTGCTTTCTATAGCTTGACATTCAATTACAAAGTGAAGTCAGGTTTTTATATCTTAAATTAGTGGTGTTGGGTAATTTTTTTTTTAGTGAAGTGAAGATCTTAACTGCATTAATATGTCTGTCAGTGCTGTAAAAGCATCCATTATTATTTCCTCCTGGTAAACGTCCCTCTTACTGCTCTTGACAGGCAGGTAAACTTAGTAAATAGCTTCTAAATGTACTTGGGCTTCAATCTCATTGTGCAGACTCATTTTCTGAAGTAAAACCACAGCATGTGTCTTCAGCAGATGACTTTCTATCTTTCTGAGACACAAATTAGATACAGGGCAGTTTGTACTCATCTTTTTGTTATAGTACTTTCAATAAACTACACTTAATAAGTAAATGCTGCTGCACCTATGTGGTGATACCTATTTTAAGGTAAACAAAAGTATCCTCAGCAAATACCATGTCTTATGTGCCAACAGTAGGAGGGATAGTGGGAAGTAAATCCTGTCAAAGCCTGTATTTGCTGTTCAGATCGGCTTTACAAGCACTGGATCAGTTGGCACCACATGCAGTAGTATTTACATTGGCTGCATTGACACACAGGATCACAGAAGCTAGTGCCACATGCAAGGCAGAAAAGAAGAATGGAGCAGACTGTAGACAGACAGAAGCACAGAGAAACAACACTCCATGAGACTTTGTTTTCCTGAAGAATGCAAATCTCAATTTCTGGCTGGTCATTGCTTAAGTACACAGGATTTGCTGCTGCCTCCTGGAGCATGAAATTCCATTGGGATTTCTTTACTCTATTACCAAATCCAGAAGCTGGTGACTGCCAGGCAGGGGGCAAGGAAATGTATCTGCCTGTTTTCTGTAGTGTCTGGCGGTTTTGTTGCCAGAGGAGTTTTGAGTTACTGAGCTTGAAAAATTAATAGAAATTTTACGTGGGATGGATTCTAGAGTCCTTGTGATGCCTTTAAAAGCATTCAGTCTTCCTTTTGACTCTTCTAAGAAAACAATGTAAACTAAATCATAATGACCACACATTTTCTTGCTATTTCTTCCTGAATGTACTTGGTGCCAAAATCTGTGCACTGTGGGGAACTCGAGTACTCTGCTTTTGCTCCAAACTTTTCTTCAAATTACAGCTTATTTCTCATCTCTTGTGAAGCCAGTTTCCATTTCCTATGGCCTGCCACTAACACTGTCTGCTTTTAGACTATCTCCCCTGGTCTCTTCTACCTTTGTCTCCAGGATGCCCAGAGAGACTTTTTAAAAAGTATCAGGTGACCCTTTGATCAACCTGAGACATGATCAAAGTTTCTCCCCATATTCTGTTGCTTAGTCCCCTGCCTATCCCCCAAGTTCAGACTTGAAAACTACTTTCCTTTTGAGACAGTCATCAAAACTTAATGATATGCCATTGTTAGTCTTGTGCCAAGCATAATAATTCCTATCTCCTGCTATAGATTTCAGTTCAATATTGTAACAAAAGAGGAGACACAGGGTAGACAGGCTCTGCAGTGATAGTGGAGTTTGCAGCCTCCTGCAATTACAGGAAATAGTTCCCAATTGTGTAGTGGATTTAAAATAAACACCAGCTCCTCAAATCATCGTAAATGAATTTTCTTTGTGTAGTATTGAATTAGTTTGAATTATTGATTCTTATTTTCAAAAAAATGTTGTGAATTTACTACAATGGACAGATGATAAATGTGTAACTTCATTCTAATCTGGAGGTTTGGTGGGAGATGCTGGTTTGAGTTGTGACTGTGAGGTGGAATGACTTCAAAGAGTGAAGCACAATGAATTTGTATTCTTTTTTTAGATCACTGCCAAGTAGTCCATTTTGTACTTCTTAAAATCAGGTGGCCTTCCAGTAAGCTCTTCTTCTGGAAACAGAATCATTTCTTCTGTGGTACTTGAGTACAAAGTTCGTTGTTGGAATTAACCCACATACATCATTATAATTACATTTGATAGGAGGGAACATGTTGGTATGTAGGGAGCCTTTTGATATTTTTTGGAACACTAAATATTTTGCTGTATGCCTTTTTGCTCTAGCATGTTAAGTACATATTAGTTAAGAGGGAACACCTCTACTGGTGGCCTAAAATTTAGATCAGGTTATAGGTTTAAATATGCTCATATACTTTTGTCCAGAGTACAGGATTCTTTGGTAGCTTGAGAACTTCTTAATGGCCTATGGTTGCTAGAGATTGGAGAGACCAAAACACCTGTGAGACCAAATATATTAGCCAGCCAAGTTTGCCAGCAGAAAACAAGACTGGTATTGTTAGAGATACCCTAGAGGGAAGAAGTGTAGGAAAAATGGCGTATCACCAATGTGGTTGTTAGTCTTTCTTCTTCCTGCAGCTGGGGGGACTCTGCCCAGACAGGGATCCTGACCTTAGAAGGCTTCACCCAGGTCTGTGTCTTAACTTGCTGGGACTGTGTCTGTCGTGTTCCTGACAAAGGAAATCGACTGAGGAGATGCAACCAAACATTTGGAGTTCTTGCTCCGGGAGGCTGTCAGGCACTACAGGAAGATGTGGCTTGCCCTGGGTGCTGAAAACACAAGAATTTCATTAACAGGACATGTATAAAGGAGGCATTAACAGGGAAATCTGGGATGTTGGTCAGCTGAAGAGAAGTTGGTGTCACTACCTGAAGAGAACTAGCTTCTCTGCAGAGAGAAAGTAGTTTCTGCATCACACATTGTCACCATGTGCTCGAACCTCCTTTTCATTTTGTTGAAGACAACTTGAGAGCAAAAGAGCACCTGTATGCCTCTTTTGCCTTTCAGGCTCTACAAACGGGTCTGGACAGACTGGATCAGTGATCTGAGGCCGATGGTATGAGGTTGAAAAAGGCCGAGTGGCAGGTGACCCCACTTGGGACACATCAACCCCATACAACACTACAGGCTTGGGAAAGAGTGGTTGGAAAGCTGCCTGGTGTAAAAAGACTTGGGGGTGTTGGTTGACAGCTGCCTGCAGATGAGCCAACAGTGTGCCCAGGTGGCCAAGAAGGCCAACAGTATCCTGGTTTCTATCAGAAATAGAGTGACCAGCAGGACTAGGGATCATCCTTCTGTACTTGGCACTGATGAGGCTGCACCTTGAATACTGTGTTCAGTTTCTGGCCCCTCACTACAAGGCAGACATTGATATGCTGGAGCAATTCCAAAGAAGGGCATCAAAGCTGGTGAAGGGTCTAGAGCACAAGTCTTCTGAGGAGTACCTGAGGGAACTGTGGTTGTTTAGCCTGGAGAAAAGGAGGCTGAGGGGAGGCCGCCTCTCTTTCTACAGCTACCTGAAAGGAGGTTGTGGCAAGGTGGGGATTGGTCTCTTCTCCCAAGTAAGTGATAGGACAAGAGGAAGTGGTGTCAAGTTTGTGCCAGTGGAGCTTTAGGTTGGATATTAGGAAAAATTTCATCATCAAAAGGGTTGTAAAGCACTGGAACAGGCTGCCGGGGAAAGTGGTGGAGTCCCCATCCTTGGAGGTATTTTAAAAAAAGTGTAGATGTGGCACTGAGTGACATGGTTTAGTGGTGACCTGGCAGTGCTGGGTTAATGGTTGGACTTGATGATCTTAAAGTTCTCTTCCAATCAAAATGATTCTATGATTCTTAGGAGTTTGAAAATGACCCAACCCCATGCTTAGTTCTGTTAGGTAAGTCAGAGGCCAAAAACAAAGACAATGTGGTTTCTGAAGTTCTCTTTCACAGTCTTGTACTGATGATGCTCACTCTGCATAGCGGTGCTTCAATGAAGAGGAGAGTATTGTTTTAAACAGGCCTGGCCATCAGCCTACTGAGGGCTGGATGGCAGTTTGAGTGAAGTATCTTGTTATTGAATTTGCACCTGTGTCATTGTGGTATCTGTGGTCTTAGGATTTCTTGTTAGGTCTTTGGAATGACTGCTAATGCATAGTTTTAACTCCGGTTCTGTGTAACACTTCATGAGAATATCAGTAACACCATATAAAAGAGAACACAGTCAGATGGGCAAGTGATGAGGCAGCTGTCTTAAAACAAGTAAGTAAGTAAGTGATAACCCTTAACCTCCGAACGTAAAAGCGGTTTCAATTTCTGAAAATTTTACTCACGCCATGAACATAAATCTTGAAATTGTTGGTAAGAAAGGTGAAGTAGTGGCTGCCTATTAAATTTTAAACTGTGATTTCACTTAACATTTATCTACAATCTTCCCAAATTTGTCTTAGATTTATTAAGTTAAACTAATGTAACCTTAGAACCTAAGCAAAAGTGAAAGATAGGTTAAAGGAAATGAAAAAGAAGAGATAAAAGGTTGAATTGGTGCTGTTGGCAAAGAGCTTTTAAATGACCATTATTGGGTTGAGGATGAGGGAATAAAATTTATGGTCGTACTAAATAAGATGCTGAAAAGAATGGAGTGGGAGAAAAAGCTTGTACATTTGAATATCTGAGAAAAGGATGTTATAAGAAAAGTAGAAGCCATATAAAGGTATGAAAAACAAGACAGGATGAGCTCTATTGAGTCAAAAGCAAAATTGTGGAAGTTTTGAGCAGCTTAAAAACCAAAAGTGTCAATAATGATTAGAAACAATGCATCAGAAAGAGGAAGGCTGACAGTTATTTGCTGGGACTGGAAAATAGCTAAGTATGATGATTCAAAAGACATTATGTAGTTATCAGAAACACTGAACCAAAGACACAAACTATCCTGGTGCAAAAAGTTTTGGTAATAAGGGAGTAAGCTCTTTAAAGACTCTATTAAGATTGTAAAAAATAGAAATAATTATATGACAAGAGGTAATTACTAAAAGAATTCAAGTATTCAGAACAAAGAAGACTAAGAATGCTGAGTTGCAAAATGCAAGCAGTGAAGGTAATAAAGTTCCATATCTACTGAAAAAATAAAAGGAGGGTTGGGGAGAGTACAGCAACTAATGTCAGAGAAAGCAGAACTATTCTGTGCCACTGACTCAGTGCTTTTAAAAAATAAGAGAATTTTGATCAGGTAGTGAATATAATTTTTGAGATGGATAGAAGCACAACTGAGATTAAGGAACGAGGGCGACAAAATAATAAGATTAGACTTAGTCATGACACTGACATGGAGGAATTTTCACTCACAAAGTCATGAAAAAGTGGTAGTGCTATTATGGTAAGTACTCTTACGAAGGGAGGAGAACTTGGGAACTGTAGGCTAATCATTCAGGCTTTGTCACTCAAGAGTAGTAAAACCAATTATTAAGCAGCTCATAAGTACCTTGAGAACAATCAAGTGAGCAAAATAACCTCGGTTTTGCTAAAAGCCATCTGAGCTGGAAAAATCCACTTTCCTTAAGAAACTGGTTGACCTTGGGAATAGGAAGGAAGTGCTTGATAGCATAAGTCTAGACTTAGCAAGCTTTCTGACACCTGAAAATTGTAATTCTGTAAGCAAACTGGAGTTATGGCTGAGGCCACATGTTGAAAACATGCTGACAGAGCAGGTGAAAGCTTAGTTTCAGACTGGGACATTTAAGTGAAAGTCACCAGGAGTCTGTCCAGGAATTACTGCAGTTCTGTGTTGTTGTTAATGATTTGGGTGAGAATTTATTTATAATATTTATAAAAGCTCCTTCAGTTGACAAAAAATGCAGAAATAATTAAAAGGAGAATTTAAATGATCTGGAGAATTTGGATCACTGTGTTGTAAGTCAAACAAGTAGGGCAGATGACCATCTTGACTGAACAGGGAACTCCTCATGGGGCTCAGGAGGAAAAAAAAAAACCTGTATGACCCCAATGAATATCCTGATGGGATTCATTGCAGTTCTGAAGGAGTTAGTGGATGTTCTGGTAGGACCGCTCTCTATCATCTACCAAAAGTCTGGGGATGTCCTTGCTGACTGGGAGTGGGCCAATATCATTCTAATTTAAAAGAAAAGCAAGAGGGAAGACCCGGAAACTACAGAGCTGTTGGTCTAACCTTGGATCCTGGAAAAATTATGGAGAAGGTTATACTGGGTACTACTGAAAGGTGTTTAAAGAACAGTGTGATCATCAGGCACAGTGAACACGGGTACACAAAAGGAAGGTCCTGTTTAACTGATTAACCCTAATTTGATAAGGTCACACATCTAGTGGATGAAGGGAAAGTGGTGAATGTATTTTTCCTGGATTTTAGTAAGGTTTTTGATGCTGTCCCATACAGCATCCTTCTGGACCAAGTTGTCAAAGTGTGGGTTCACAGTGTGCTGGGTGAAGAACAGGCTGAAGGGCAGAGCTCAAAGGGTTTTACTGAGTGGGGATACATCTGGCTGGCAGACGGTCTCCAGTGGTGTTCCTCAGGGCTCAGTTCTAGGGCCAGTGCTGTTCAATATAATCAGTCAACAACCTGGATGCAGGAGTTGAGTGCACCATTAGCAAGTTTGTTAATGATACCAATCTGGGAGGTGCTGTTGACTGTCTTGCGGGACAAGAGGCCTTGCAGAGGGATCTAGACAGCCCAGTGCTCCAATTTATGATTAATGGTATGAAAAGTAACAAGTCCAAATGCCAGATTCTGCACCTAGGATGGAGTAATGCCAAGAACCAGTATAAACTGGGAGAGGAGTGACTCTGCAGAAAGGGATCTGGGGGTGCTGGTCGACATCTGGCTCAATAGGAGTCATCAGTGTGTTCTGGTAGCCAAGAGGGGAAACCACATCCTGAGGTGCAACAAACACAGCATAACCAGACAGTTAAAAGAAGTGATTATCCCACTGTATTCAGTGTTGTGCAACTTCGTATTGAGCACTGTGTGCAGTTCTGGGCCCTGTTTGGGACAATTTAAGAAGGATGTGAAGGTCCTTGAATGTGTCCAGAGGAGGGCAAAAAGCTGGTGAAAGGGGCTGTGAGGAGTGTCCTGAGGATTCTGGGCTTGTTTAGCTTTGAGAAAAAAGAGGCTGAGAGGTAACATTGCTCTCCACAGCTTCCTGAGGAAGGGAAGTGGAGGGGGAGGTCCTGAGCTCTTCTCCCTGCTATCCAGTGACAGGATGCATGGGGATGGTTCAAAGCTGCACGAGGGAGGTTCAGATGGACATTAGGAGGCATTTCTTCACCTAAATGGTGGTCAGCTTCCGAGAGAGGTGGTTGATACCCCAAGCCTGTCAGTGTTTAAGAGGCATTTGGACAATGCCCTGATAATATCCTTTAACTTATGGTCAGCCCTGAACCAGCCATGCAGTCGGACTAGATGATTGTTGTAGATCCTTTCCAACTGAAATAGTCTATTCTAGTTTGCATAACAAAAGCAATCAAAGACATAAGTATTTAAAGAAAATAAATGGCAGAAGAGCATGCTTTTTTTTCTTTTTTTTTTTTTTTTATGGGATGATATTAAAGAAAATAGCTGGGTTACCTGGTTTTTTTTTAGTATATTTTACTGTTTTGTGTTGGGGACTTAGCAGTGGATATTATTGTGTCCTGTAGTAGGTGTCTACCTCTTAAAGAGATGTAGAAAAACTGGAAGAAATACAGAGAAGCAATCTTGGAAAGATGATAGATTTGGAAACATGACCTATGAGGAAAGTTGAGGAAATGGGGTTTATTTGGCTAGCAAAGAGAAAATTATGTGGACACACATGATTATGCTCTGGGATTGAAAACCTTTATGAAAAAAAATCATTGGAGTTGAGACTGTGATCATTTGTTTCTTATGAGTGAGTAGATAGTAGGAGGGGAAAAAGGGTTTAATTTACAGCAAATGTGATTATGGTTAGTACCAAATCTTTCAAGCTCTTGTCAATCCTTTCCCTCATTTGTGGAAGAGGGAATCGGCTAAGTAGGAAGCAGGTCTCGGACCTCCCTTACCGGGAGTTTTAAAGAAACCACTGTTGTAGATCACAGAGACATTAATTCCATAGGAAGGGCAGAGAGCCTTCACAGAAGATTGCTTTTACACTTTTTCTCTCTTCAGTTGCTTGAAAAGGCATTGATGTTGCTCATACTCCACTTTTTGGAGTGTTTTGAAGAGAGATGATGTCATATGTCATTACTCAACCACTTGAAGTTTGTGTAACCCCTTCAAAGTAATTTTTTACCTTGCCATGTTGGAAACTAAAGTTGTTTACACAAAGTGCAAATCCTTGGATTAGTTTTCATATGAGCCTTCTTAAAAGTATACTATAAAATCAAGTTGAAGAGCCTGGCTCCGAGGAAAAGATTAATAAAGAAGTGCACAGTGAACTCTGGGGAAGTGATAGTTTTATAAATAATTAATAGCTAAAAGCCATTTCAAAAAGATTGGTGCCCTGCTGAGGTCAGTATTAAAGTAGATGCTGTGACTTTCAAAAGCTCTTGAGGTCACCCTTCAAGGTTTGTTTAGGTTTCTGTCTTTCTGGAGTTGAGTTCATTTTATCATAAAGAAAATGCCGATAGCAAGTACTGCGAAGATTTGTTTTCTGGTGGTAATATGACACTATTCACTGGGCAGCTCTCTACAGCAGCAGAGTGTTTACAGATATCATAAGATATGAAGCACTTCTAAGGAAATTCTTTTTTGCGAATGTTAGCCCTATGAAACTCAAACATACTTTAGTGATAGTGTTTACCATGTAGTAGAGCATTTTAAAGAACAATGCAGGAAGTAGTGGCATACATCTCCTGGTAACGTTTTGAAATAACTGTATGTGCTTTAGATAGATCTTATATATATATATATATATATAAACACAGATTGCTTTGTTTAGCTTTACATACTTCTGTTCTCACAGATCACATGTCCTTTTCTTTCCCCGGGACTGCAGTGCTGGAGCTATATTCGATGGTGGTATATATAACTGAATCTATCATTGCCATAAACACAGGGCTTGATATGAAATAGTCATCAAATGTATGGGGAGATTGTCCTTTCTATGAAAAGACTGCAGTCAAAACGGAAAAGAACAAGAGAGAGAAACTATTATCACTCTTGCTTAATGGGAGGTGGCAGTTACACCGAGAGGCGGGGAAAGGGGTGGTTTCTTCAAGTTCATGCTGCAGTTTGTGGCAGATTCAGGATTAGAATCATGATCCCCTTAATCCCTGTCTGGAATGGCTCTGGCAAAAATTAATAAATGAGCATTAATGTAAAATACTAGCTATTTCATTTTCCAGTGTAGATATAGATAATTTACATGGTAAAGTTGTACTGGCAATTATATTTCACAGTTAAAATGTTGCTTAAAATATTTCTTGGTTTTTTTGTAAGAGCTTATTTTAAGCAGCATTCATGATGTTTGTTTTAAAAGAATAGGTCAATAATTAAAATCAGGTTTAACTGGTACAGTAGAATAAAAACCTTGGGCTTCAGTGTGAGTCTGTACCCAAAGGAAACTATGATGATCTGAGCCTAGTTATTTCAGGCTTATGAATCTTTAAAGCCCAGGCAGTAATAAAAACTATTAATTGTTAACAGAATGGTGCGTGTTGTGAGTGTGTGTGTGTGCAGAGTTATGTGTTAACATGAAGGACTTGCTTGAAAATAATTGAATATCTCTTACATTTTACTTTAAAGACTAGTTATAATGTCTACAAGTAACATTGTCTCTCAACTTTTCAAATAAGATCAGTTCAAAAGACACAATATAGAATCAATTTTCATATCCCTGTGTCTTTTAATCCAGGTTTTAAAGATAGTGGAACAATGCAAATCATACATACAGGTTTTTGATGTTGGTATTCTTTGTTATCTCCCATGTGCCCCTTCCCTCAGTCACTTTGTGGAGAGGAGAGAAGAGGATGAAGAGTAAATAGTTTAAAATGATTTTTCTATAAGCAGCTCTAATGCATTAATAGTTTAAAAAGGAAATATTTTTCTTTCATTTAAGTAATTTAAAGACCATATGGTACATATCTAGAATCACTTAAGTGGTTAATTGCATGTTAAATTCCTTTCCTCTTCCCTTGTGTAAACAACTGCAAAAATATTTACATTCCCTGCCTTGCTAGATTTATTTATCATTTTATAATAAAAACACAGAAGTGTTATAAATTGAAATCTTAATCTCTTGCTTGACTCACTTTTTAAAATGTCAGCAGTGTCTCTGGGTTGGTTTACTTTGTGCACTTTTCCACTCCTAACACAAAAATGCACGATGCTGAAAAACTGAAGAGGATTGTTGTTAAGCAAGTTAAGGGGCAGCACAAAATGTGGTTTCTTGAAATTAGTTTTCTGTTATTCTAAAGAAGATTAGAAACTGCAGCAAAGGAAGTGGCTTTAAAGTCCTTCAATGGATTTTTTATTATTGTGAAACTCCAGAAAGATGATGATGTAATTTTATAAAAACTTAGAGGGGCTCAGGCCAAAAATACAGAAAGTAAGTTGACTGAGCAAGCCACGGCATAACTATGGAGAAAGTTTGTTTCTGCCAGTCAGTGAGTGCTGTAGCTTTTCCCCAGAGGTAGCTACTGGCACAAACACTTTGCAAACTCTGCACTCCAAAACTTTTTAAACTGTTTCTTCAAGTGAGAATGAAGATGTCTTCAAAGCACGCTGCAAACTTATGTAACAAACTAATGCAATAAGGAAAAAAGTTCTGTGATTTGTTTCAGAACAAAAGAATGAATTCTTTAAGCCGCAAAGCTTATGCGAAAACCTTTTTCCTCGTTTTATAAAACAAACGAGTAGTTTAAACAGAAAAGTGGGAGAAAAAATTCTGATATGTGACAATTTGGCCTTGCGAAAGTAAATGCACCCAGTGGCAGAGCTGGTGTTTCAGAGCCTGGCTGCTGCAGCCTCAGCTTCTGCTATCAGTGCTGGGCTGCTTGCTCCCATTACATTGTGTGGGCAAGAAAACAATAGGAGCCTTACCAGGAAGCTTCTCAGCTTGTGTAACTGCAGGCTCAGTTATTTTGGGAAAGGGAGCATCGAAGTGGTTCAGAGAAGGGCATTTAAATCAAGGAGATTAGCACACTAATTCTGGGAGTCACTGTAATGAATGAATGACACTGACATGTACTGTATGTGATGACTGGATGTTGCTGCAGTTCTGTACTGTGAAATGTCTTGAGTGTCTTCCTTGAATTTTGAGAAGAGTGATCTGGGACAGAATATGGGCGTGAAGAGCAGGAAAAAGTAAAGTGGAATCAAAGGAAAAAAGTAAGACCAGATCTTCTGGTCATCAGATAATACAGCTTTTTCTTTCACTAAAAGCACTTTTTCCCTCTGATATTTTAAAATACTGCATGCACAGCTGGTCCAGCAGACTGGAAAACTTGCTAAGCTAAATGTGGACCATCCCTCTGATCTACATCCCACAGAAAGTTCACCATTTTTTGTGCTGAAAAGTGGCGTCATAGTTCTTGACCTGTAACCTGCAGCTCTTTAAGTTCCACCTCCAGCTTCTTATGTATAAGTGGCTGACATAGTGCCAAGAAAACATTGCCTATGCTAACTTTCAGTGTGCTTGTTTGCATGCCAGAGCAATGTTGCTCTGGATTTCCACTAGCCCTGATAAACATTGGTCTCAGCCAGGGACATAGCCTATACTGATTTCTGTGCTTATCGCTGTTCTCTTCTGGCTTCCAAGTTACCAGAGCTTCTTTATGACTCTCAGGAGTCATGCTGATAGCTAAATTCAAGGGCATTAGGAGCAATAATATCAAGCTAATGCCAGACCCAGGGGTTCTCCACCCAGTAGCCCCTGAAGGAGATAAGTTGGCTGCTTCTCTGTTGTGTTTCCTGCCAGAATAAGAACTTAATTAAGAAGGGGGAGGGCACCGAATATAATTTCCATCAAATATTGTTCTTTGTGAAAACTATTCAAAAACTTGCTCACTGATGTAATTACTGTAGCACAAATTTTGTAATTAGAAGACTTAAATGATGAAAATACTTTTCTTAATTTAGTGTTGGGTCATTTCAGATTCTAATTGTATTTTCTATCTTAAGATGCAAAGCAGAATGGACTTAAGTGTACTTTGAAATAACTGAAGCTACAGTAGAAACTGTTGTAAAAGCATTTTGAGAAGTCCAAGCACTAGTCAAGATTATTTTTTTTTTGTCTTTCTAAAAGATGTAGTCAGATTTCATAGGACTGATTCCATGTAGTTAGTGGAGCTCCATGAAACTAAACCAAAAGCTAGGTTAGTATATATTAAGCTACCTGTAGTTCTTTTATTTCTTTTTTTTGTGTGTGTGTGTGTTTAGAATCACATCTACTTTTTTTTTTTTTTTTTGATAATCTTAACAGTTCTGAATTTAGAATTCAAACAATGGAATCGTAAATTAGCTCATGTAGTCTTCAAAAGAGTTTAGTTTAACTGATCCTAACATTATTAAAATGAATGAAGTGGCTTAACTTTTAAATAGAAGATAGATAGTGTAGTAAATTATTCAGGTTTCTCCTAGAGCAGTAGTCCTATCCTCTCCAACGATAACAGGATAAATGCCTCTATCCTCTGACTACAAAGGAAGCCTGTGACTAGTTTGGGCAAGACACCTATTTTCATGTAACTAAAGTAAACCGAACAGAATCTTAGTCTAAGAATGTATCCTACAAGGACTTAAAAAAAAAATCCTGATAAGGTGTAATAATACCAAAGTATCAGTGAGGTATTTTCCTTTGTTGCATGATGGCATGTAAAACCATGGCATATGGAACTTTGGAAATATTTCAGACATGATTATAAGAGAGGATTGGTGATGTTGGTGGAAAAAAAGGCCCCTTTAATAACTGCAGTGGATCAGTCACGCACTTTTATTTCAGTCTGTTGTGCTGGATAAAAAACAGGCATGAACATGACCTGTGGATGGCATATTATCATAACCCATGGGCTATGCTGTAAAATGCACTGTTTTATAAACTCCTGGAATAGGTTCATGGAACTCTCTGAAGTAGGTGATTACTCAGTCTTCATTAACTTTCTAGCTGCTTACCAGAAATATAACTTTTAATAAGAAGAGTGCCCTAGTTCTACATGTCTAGCCTTTACCCATTGCAAAAGGCAAATTGGTATGTCTTTTATTTAATGTGGAAAAAAATCATTCAGCATTGGAAATAACACAAGAAATGAAATAATTTTACTTCTATACTGAATTTTATTAAAATGGATTTTTATGCTAAATGGTGAACCATTTAATTTTAAATACATTTCCAGTGACGTGTTTGGTTTTTAGTGATCATAGTACTTTTAAAAGGAGTATTAGCCCATATATTATTGGGCCTTTTCAACATTTTATTACCTGGATCTTAACCTTATCTGTATAAAGTAGGAGATAGAGTTTTTTAATGCAGGCAGGTAGGTCCTTGTGAATTAAAGTAGAGGATGTGTCTGAATGTTTAAATATTTATTTACAGGTAGACAAGTCCAGTTGGGAAATTTAATTGCTAGAACAGCATAGAATCAGAAAATGTACTTGGTAATATAATAGATACTGAGTAATGGTGAAATATTGAAGATTAGGAGTTCACAGTCAGAAACTTTGTGTGAGGGCTGAGAAAAATGTAGCGACAGGGAATCACAGAATCATATATTGGCTTGGGTTGGAAAGGACTTCAATAATCATCTAGTTCCAGCCCCCATGCCCTGGGCAGGGACGCAATCCACTAGACCAGGTTGTTCAAAGCCCATCCAGTCCAGCCTTGAACACTTCCAGGGAGGGGGCATCCACAGCCTCTGTGATGATGACATGCTAGAGCTATTCATACTCTAGAGTGGGGAAAATCTGTACTGATTAAAAAAAAATTAAAATTGAAAATTGAATATAGGTTTCAAGCTTCAGTAGGGAACAGAAGTGCTTATAATCAAATTTCCTTGACTGCTCTTTGCAGTAGACATCTGATACCTGCTGGAGGGACAACACAGCAAGGCACCAGCAATCCAGGATGTTCCTGGAATGTGTAGATGACAACTTCCTCCTCCAAATGGTAGAGGAAACAAAAAGAAAAGCTGCTATGCTGGACCTTGTTCTCACCAACAGGGAAGGGCTGGTGACCAATGTGAGGCTCAGGGATAACATGGCTGCAGTGACCATGAAGTGATAGAATTTAAGATCCTCAGGGCAACTAGGAGGACATATTCCAAGCTTACGAGCCTGGACTTTAGGCATGCAGACTTTCATCACTTCAGGGATTTGCTGACCAAAGTACCATGGGACAAAGCCCTAGAAGGAAGGGGGGCCTGGGACAGCTGGTCTGTATTCAGGGATCACCTTCTCCATATTCAGGAGCAAAGTATACCGACAAAGAGGAAGGCAGGAAAGAATGCTAGGAGACCTGCCTGGGTGAACAAGGAGCTCCTGCATACACGGTCACACAAAAAGAAACTACAAGGAGTGGAAGAAAGGACAGCTAGAATGGGGGGGCATATAAGGAAGCTGTCTGAGCAGCAAGAGCCCTGGTTAGAAAAGCTAAAACTCACTTAGAATTAAATCTAGCCAGGGAGATCAAGAGAAACATCAAAAATTGCTATAGGCATATTAATGGTAAGAAGAAGACTAGGGAAGGTGTGGGCCCCCTCAGAAAGGTA
>JAAGNO010008460.1:75225-97486 GCA_033439905.1 Ceryle rudis | reverse complement strand
TGGTGACAAGTGATACTGAGAAGGCCGAGGTTCTCAATGACTTCTTTTCCTCAGTCTTCACTGGCAAGGGCTCCAGCTACACTCCCGGAGTCACGGAAGATAATGGCAGGGGTTGGATGAAAGAACTGCCCATTGTAAGTGAAGATCAGATTCCTGACCATCTGAAGAATCTGAAAGTGTACATGTCCATGGGACCTGACAGGATACACCCATGGGTACTGAGGGAACTGGCAGATGAGGTTGCTAAACTGCTCTCTATCATATTCTAGAACCATATTCCATGGCAGCCTGGTGAAGTCCCCACTGACTAGAAAAGGGGAAACATAATCCCCATATTCAAAAAGGGAAAGAAGGGTGAACCAGGGAACTATAGGCCAGTAAGTCTCACTTTCATGCCTGGTAAGATCATGGAGCAGATCCTCCTGGAGGCACTGCTGAGGCAGAAGAATAACAAAGAGGTGATTGGGTACAATCAACACGGCTTCACAAAAGGCAAATCGTGCCTGACAAGCTTGGTGGCATTCTATGAGAAGGTCACAACATCAGTAGACAAGGGAAGAGCAACCAGTGTCATTTACCTGGACCTGAGCAAAGCCTTTGACACTGTCCCTCATGACATCCTGGTCTCCAAGCTGATAAAATATGGGTTTGGTGGAAGGACAATTCAGTGGATAAAGAACTGGCTTGACAGACGCACCCAAAGAGTGGCTCTCAACTGGTCTATGTTCAAGTGGAGGCCAGTGACAAGTGTAGCCCCTCAAAGATCAGTACTGGGCCCGGTCTTGTTTAACGTCTTTGTCGGTGACATGGACAGTGGCATTAGGTGCACCCTCAGCAAGTTTGCTGATGACACCAAGCTGTGTGGGGCAGCTGACATGTCGGAGGGAAGGGATGCCATCCAGAGGGACCTTGACAGACTGGAGAGGTGAGCCTATGCCAACCTCATGAAGTTCAACAAGACCAAGTACAAGGTTCTCCATCTGAGTCAGGGCAATCCCAAGCACCAATATAGGCTGGGCAGTGACTGGCTTGAGGGCAGCCTGAAGAAAAGGACCTGGGCGTACTGGTGAATGGGAAGCTCAACACAAGCTGTCAGTGTGTACTTGCAGCCCAGAAAGCCAATTGTATTCTGGGCTGCATCAAGAGAAGCATGGCCAGCAGGTCGGGGGAGGTGATTCTCCCCCTCTACTCCACTCTCGTGAGACCCCACCTGGAGTACTGCGTCCAGTTATGGAGCCCCTATTACAGGAAATGGATGTGCTGGAACGTGTCCAGAGAAGGGCCACGAGAATGACCAGCAGGCTGGAGCACCTCTCCTATGAAGATAGACTGAGAGAGTTGGGGTTGTTCAGTCTGGAGAAGAGAAGGCTCCAGGGAGACCTTCTTGTGGCCTTCCAGTATCTTAAGGGGACCTACAAGAAAGCTGGGGAGGGACTTTTTTAGGGTGTCGGGTAGAGTTAGGACTAGAAGGAATGGATTAAAACTAGAGATGGGTCAATTCAGATTGGATGTTAGGAAGAATTTCTTCACCATGAGGATGGTGAGACACTGAAATAGGTTGCCCAGAGAGGTGGTGGAAGCCCCATCCTTAGAGATTTTTAAGGCCAGGCTGGATGGGGCTCTGAGCAGCCTGATCTAGTGGGAGATATCCTTGCCCATGGTGGGGGGGTTGGAACTAGATGATCTTTAAGGTCCCTTCCAACCCTGATGACTCTATGATTCTGTGAAAACCAATCTTAGCTGCAGTATGCCTTTGAAGGTGGTAGTCATAATATGTAACTTGAGCCATCCAAAAGTATGTTCCTTATGTATTCCAATGAAGGAAGAGAGAGTCATCTATACCTTATCTGTCTTAGGCATCTATCTGAAGATGGATTGACTCATTCTCTGGATTTATTTCCTTTTTTGGGTACTGTCCTGTTGCCAGTGAATTTCTGAATTCTCAACTTTATTGTATTTGACAGCCTCCCCAAGTGCAGGGAGAGAGATGAGCAGCTTCTTTCCTTGGTCTTTCTAGATCCTGGCCTTTTCTCAAAAGCAATTTCAACTTTCTTACTTCAGTATATTGGCAAAGACGAGGTCAAACAATGCGTTGTATTTAAACAGAAGGTACTGAGGCCTGTTCTAGGTGCAGACTCCAAAACCTGCTTTTGGTCTCGGACACGTTGCTGAGAAGATGTTCTTTTCTCCTTGATAATTCATAATAGTTACAATACTGTAATAGTTTCAACAAATCTGATGAGTGGAATAGTGGATCATCCTGGAAGTGCAAACAAGCTGTTTTAGGCGCAGAACCATTAAATACAAGAGTATTTGATGTGAACACTGGAATCTGAGCTGTTGAGGAAGACATACTGTCCTTGTTACAGGTTATATGATGCATTAAAATACTTCCTTTCTGATAGGAGCAGTAGAAATATTCTTCCCTATGTCAAGCTTATAGAAATTATTTTTGTGTGTAGCAGAAAAAGCAACTTGGAATTTTCACTGAAATGATCTATTTGTAAATTACTTAAATTTCTAAATATGCAAAACCAATTCATCAGTAAAGCTTTCCACATTCCTGAGAGAGTTGTACTTTCAAGCTGAAACTTCTAATGCTAACTTTGGAAACATACTATACAATAAAATAAAAAATGACATGATTTCCTACTCAGTCTGCTAAAAATGTAAGCTCTCTGATCTGTTTCAAAACGTGTTTTTAGTCTAATGATTGTGGTTATAATTAAGGGACTACTTTAAAAAACTGTAGCTATGAAGTCTAGACATGGGAAACACAGTACTGTTCAGAGCAAACTGTATCCAAGCTGAATGTTTTTTACATACTTGCATTACAATGAGATATGGTACAGTTGGTGTTTACTTAAAAGGGACAACAAAAAGTTAATAGTTCTTAAGAATTTACATCATGAATGAAGACCCACAGGAAAATCGAAGATGGGAGACGTTTTTTTATCTCCTCTAACTTCGCTGCTCCTACTTTAAACTGGTTGTATAGGCTACCCATAGAGGCTGGATTGCTCACCCATGGCAAATTCCATCTGTTCTGAACACCTATCTTAGGGTGGAGGTAACCATCTTGTTAAAAGTAGCTTTAGAATGGCTGAATTACAGCTAACTTTGAGAACTTTACTTGTAGGTGTTGCTCTGAAAAAGCATCTAATAACTTTCATCATCAGTTGTTCATAATGAGCTAGACTATAGGTCACTGCTTGCTACTTTTTTTAAGGTAAAAAGACTGATTAAAAGGCAGATAATTCCTTTTTCCACCCTCTCGGTCATTTTTTTAACATACACATACATCTTTGATTTGGCTAATGGAGAATAAGATGATGATCAGCACTTTCTTGAATAAAGAAACAGTTTATATCAGCTGTAAAAAATCAGGAGATTGTCACTTATGGTGTGATAAAGTATCACAGTCAAATAGTTCTGGAAAATTGCTAATGCCCCTTCACTTTTCTGTTTGGCTGCCTCAGAATTTCAGCCATTGACTCTGGGATAAAAACAAGCATCTGAGAGCCCATGACTTTAAATTTAAAACATCTGTTACACTACTTTGTTGTTTATCTTCTAGTTCCCCTTTGACTCTATTTTTTATAGTACCTACAAAAATCTTGACAACGGTCATATCACAAGAATGTTAAGAGCTTTGACTTTGGATAGGAGGACAAATAAAATAGGGCACTTGCCTCCTCTGGTTTCCTTAGAGGGCTGAAAGGCCAGAGTAAGTTTCTTACTCCTTCAGCTATACATTCACGCATCTTCTGTTCAGAAAATATACTCAAATTTTTTAGGAAACAGTGTCTTTTCAGCTTGGACCTGCTTACCTTTCCACATTGCACCAGAAAGGTGATGAAATCTTCATCCCTGAGGATAATGAGACAGAGCCCTGAGAAGCATTGTTAAAGCTGGCTCTGTTTTGAGCAAGGGTTGGACCAGATGACCTTCAGAGGTCCCTCCTAATTTAAATTAGTCTGTTACAGTCAAGGAAATAAAAAAGTATTTCTATTTCTGTCAAAGAAAGGCTGATATTTCTGATTTTCTCTGATAAGAAAAACGTAAGTTAACAGTCAACACCAAAAAAAAACATTAAAAAAGGAGTCTACATCACTAGAGTGAATCATAAAGCCAAGTAACAATACATAAAGGAATAACATAATTATGGATGATAATCACCTATATATATGCATTTAAGAGTGTACAAACAAATCTGGGAACAATGACATTGCATGTGAATGTAATTTGAGTTTTTTGGTATCTGGGAATCTGTATTTCTTTATAGTATTAAATGCAAGTCCCTATTATACTTTTCTCCGTGGCAAAAGTTTATAAATTAAGCTTTTCCGAGTGTGACACTGCACTGATAAATGTGGTGTTGCTTATCATAAGGTAATTGTGGTTTTCTTTCAAGACTGTAGGACAACACAGTTATTATCAAATATGAATACATTTCTTTTACTTTGTTTTCTCTCTTTCAGACCCTATTTATGTATAATTTCAATTACGATGGTCAGTATATTGGATATGCAGTATTTAGGTTGCAAAGTACTTATAATAAAGGCTGTGTTGATACTGGATGTGTTGATACTGGGATTTCTGTTAATGTGGGGTTTTTTTTTTTTCTTTTTTCCAGCTGTTTGTTATGAATAGTATCAGGTTTCTTCCACCATACTTCAGAAAATGATGAATAATTTAAAGGATCTAAAAGATAACTTCCCTTCTGTTTTTTGTTTGTTTTCTCCTTACAGGCCTGGCAGCTGCGATTCAGTCATCTTGTGGGCTACGGTGCCAAATATTACTCCTACCTCATGTCTAGGGCTGTTGCCTCCATGGTGTGGAAACAGTGTTTTGCTCAGGACCCATTTGATAGGTAAAAATGGAGAAAATATTAATTAGAATGAGGTTTCACGCTACTTGCTTCTGGAAATCATGAAACAAATGGGGCCACGTAGATTGATGGGCATTTTTAATGACAATTAGTTTTTAGCCTTATTGTTGATTTCAAAAGGATTACAAATCAGGATATAACCACAGATATAAAGTGTACTTTGTGACATGCTCACTGGTGAAAAAAAAATGGTGTCAATGTTTTAAAATACACGTGTGCCAGTTTGGAGGCACTGAAATCCATATTTAGATGTAATTAGCTTGATTTTCATAGATGCCTAATTACTTGTAATTTTCTGTTGAAGTCAAAGCAATTGCATGTATTAAACAAGCTTCATGTCACCAACCTCAAAGCTAAGTATAGCTATCCTACTCAAATTGCTTTGTGAAATTAAAGAGTAACTTGTGAGATCACAAATTCTAAGAGTTCTTATACCTTAGGTGAGTGTTCAGAGCACTGTATCACAGCAACTTTTCCCCTTGGAGCAATGAAGGCTGAAACGTTGTTTGCAAATTAACTTTTATAAACACCAACACATATTCATATGTATAAAGTTTGTCTAGTTCAGTTACTTACAGTATAATTTTAAATGTTATTTGTATTTGAGGAGTCAATGGAATCAAGGCAGTCATTGTTTCAGGGTGGAAAATTCCATTTGATCTCTGTCTCTTAGTTCTGTGGAGATCCTGGAAGCAAATCTGACTGAAAGCTTAACAGGTTGTGTTTGCAGATGGCTCTAACATCTGTGTTTCTCCAGGGCAATGGGTGAGCGTTATCGGAGAGAGATGCTGGCACATGGCGGTGGAAAAGAGCCCATACTTATGGTTCAAGGTAGACAAAAATTAAAACTCTAATATACCCTCACTCATGGTACTACAAATTTAACAGTATTTCCAGAATTGCTCTTTTTAGTTTAATTGCAATTGTCATTTGATTTATGAAAGAAAACTCGTTCTCTTATTTAGTTAAGTGGACTGGTCATCAACTTTATGTCATGGTCAGTAGAACTCCATATGATACGCAGAACAAAACCACAGATAGTTGGGGTGCAGGGTTGGAAGGGGTTGTATTATAAGGCTGTCTCAAGAATTTAGAATAAGAGTATCACACACTTGAAGGAAGATAGATGACACCATTTTTGGATACAAAAAATTAGTAACTTTTACATAGATGGAATTCATAATAGATCTGGTTATTTTGTATAGAAGAATTCTAACTTGCTTTGGCCATGTAATTTCAGCATCACCAAAATAGCTTTGGTTTTGTCAGTACTTTAGTATACATTCTCATGAAACAGGAAGTCTGAAGACTGTCATAAAGCAATCTGGTTCATTATTCCTCTCTCAATACCATATTTGCCTTTTGAATCTGGAAAATAACTTAAAATTAATTAATATTAATCAATTTCCCTATGTTTAATCCAGTTTGGTATTCTGGAAGTTTTGGGTTTTTTCATACTGATAAGGAAGAGAGTGGTAATGTTACCTGTATTTCATCATGAGATTGGCACAGTTTCATAACTGGAACATTTCAGTTCTTTGATCCATCTGTTTATATTTGAGGCCATAACCTCTGCTCTCCTTAGACTCATCATATATTAAGCAACAATATATTCTTTAGACTAGTCTATTTATATTTCTGATCTACAGGGTTATTTTGCATTCAGTGTGACTTTGCAAACTTGCCTTTCTTTACTGTTCCTGAAGAATATGTGTTTGTAACCTCAAAAAACAGTAGCCCCAAATCATGGATTAAGTACATAAGTTGCAAGACAGGATGCTTTACAAGTAAATCCAGTTATTATATTGTAAGTGATATGGTAGAGAAAGAAAAAATTTTTTTAAACATTAGTTATGCTTATCATCTCTTCTATTCCTAGGATTTATTTTTAATTTTACTGAGCATGGAATCTTCCTAGAATGTCCTAGAGGCTATGTTGAAGTTGCTGATTGTGCAATCCCTTAAATATTATTTAAATGAAGTTTGCTTCAATCTGTGGATGGACTTACATGAAATCTATGGAAGTACAACTTGCTTTCCCCCTTGCATGTGAGAGAACACAGTGGAATGTGATACAATCAGTTTGGGGTTGAGAGTATGCATCAGTTATTTTGGATAAAACTTGCTACTGGAATTAATCTGAAAGAGTGGCATCGCAGTCCAGGAAATTCCAAGGTTTATTTTAAGTTTAAGGGAAATTCTAATATGATGAAGTCTGGCAAGGTACAGTGAAAGCACACAAACAAGTTTAACTCTTGTAGTGCAGTAATTATATGTTTTAGGCAGTTCAGTATTCACAGTCTTCATACTTGGCAGTCCTCAATTCATTTAGTGCAGATAGTTCACCAGTGAGTCATCAGGACCAATGGTGAATGATGAAGAGGTGATAGCTGATGAAAGATGTGCCAGTTCTTCAGTCATCTTAGTGGCCTTCGTTGGATTTTCTCTAGTATGTGTACGTCTCTCTCTGTACTGAGGAGGCCAGCACTGGACACAGCACTCCAGACGTGTCCTCAGCAGTGCTAACTAGATGAGAAGGATCACTTCTCTCAGCCTGATGGCAGTACTTTGCATAATGCAGCCCAGGATGCTATTCATCTTTGCAGCAAGTGCCTGTTGCTGCCTCATGTTCAACTTGGTGTCCAGCAGGACCCCCAGGTCCTTTTTGTCCAAACTGCTTTCTTTCTGGTGGCCCCCAGTATATACGTGTCCTTGGGGTTGTTCCTCCCCAGGTGCAGGACTTTGCACTTCTCCTTGTGGTGCTCTGCCTCATCATCAAGACCATTAATGAAAATGTTAAACAGGACTGGAGCCAGTATTGACCCCTGGGGTACACCACTAGTTGCCTCCAACTAGACTTTGTGGCACTGATCATCTTCTTCTAGGCCCAGCCATTCAGCCAGTTTTTAATCCACTTTACTGTCTGATCGTCCAGCCTGTACATCAACATCTTTTCTGTGAGTATCATATCAGAGACAATGTCAAAAACTGTGCTGAAGTCCAGGTAGACAATATCCATAGCTCTTCCCTCATCTACCATGACAGTTGTTTCATCATATAAGGTGGTTAAGCCTGACTTGCCCTTGGTGAATCTATGGTGCCTATTCCTGATGACTTTTTTGTTGTTCATGAGCCTGGAGGTGACTCCCAGTATTAACTGCACCACTGTTTTCTTAGGGATTGAGGTGAGACTGACCAGCCTCTAGTTCCCTGGGTTCTCCTTCTTGCCCTTCTTGAAGATAGGAGTGATATTTACTTTTTTCCAGTCTTTTGGCACTTCTCCCGGTGGCCATGATTGATCAAAGATTATGGAGAGTCACCTTGCAATACCATCTGCCAGTACTCTCAGCACTCATGGGTGCTTAAGTCCAGTTTGCTTAAGTATTCCATGATCTGATCCTCTTCCATCAAGGGTACATTTTCCTTGCTTCAGGTATCAACCTGGACATTTTTGTGTTCTGTATTTATTTTTGTACTCTGTATTTCTTCACTATTACTTTAAACAGAAATTATAAAAGCTATTCAAGATCATAAAAATAACCAGAATTCATCAGCAGATTCCTTGTCTGTGCATATTGTCATGTTCATTTGTGGACAGTGCAAAACTTAAACAAACATGCTTGATTGAATCCCTGAAAAATGAAACTGAAGTGCCTCTTTTGACAATAATTTGATTATCATTTGGGATTATTTGAGGTTAAATCATAGATCGCGTGACGGAAAAGCGTATTACATGGTTATACTTAATTGCTGTGTATTTATTACAAAAATTGAGGATTTAAGGAGAAAAGTAAGAACAGTTGCTTGTTCAATCAGCCTCTGACTGCTTTTGCTGCATTTTTTCCTTCTCATTATGGATGTTTCAGAATACACGATTTCCATCTTTTGTTGGTTTTCATCAGTTACAAAACTGTGTTCCCATAGCAGATGACCAAACAGATTCCTGATTAAAGACAGATTCCACCAATCTTAAAAGCTTGTTGATTTTACTCTTCTTCAGGAAAAGAGTCCAGATTCTGTGCCTACGAGTGCCACATTTCAAAAACCTTAAAAAGTCTGAAATAACAGCGTATGGAACTTTTTTTTTTTTAATATAAAGAAATGCACTTGTACAAACCTGACTTTTGGAGGCTTGTATGTAGCCTCGCCCTTGAAGCGCTTCCCTTCTCATTGTGAAGTTAGCCATATTCATTGACTGTTTGATAACGGATAACTTTGCAAATGAGTTTCATTTATACAGTCTCTTTGTTATGATTTTCTTCTCAGAAGCTGTCTATTGTCTTTCTTTTGTGTTTGGATATGACCCTGGCTTTTCATCTTTCTCCTACATGATTCCATAGATGTACTGATTAGGGAAGATAAAGGATCTGACCTGCCATCCACTGGAGTTCCTGACAAGATTCCTGTTTGGACTAGTCTTTAATTAGAAAACACAATATACCTTTTTTTGTTGTTTGGATTTGATTCTCTTGGCATTTGTTTCCATTTAAAAAAAAAGCCCAACACAAAAGCTTTACGAAACCTTTTTTAACATTTTCTGAAGTGACCCCTTTTATCTTAACCCTTTGATTATCAATGAAATACAGAAATAGTCACAAATATGGATAGCAGGAGCAATTAAGAAATGAGTGAGCAATGCTTTGTCCAAGAGGCTTGCTTTTTTTTTTCCCCTAGAGAGGAAATACAGTTTGAGAAGAACTTGATTCCTCTGTCGTATGGGTTGGCCACAAGGCTCTTGCAGACCCTCTCCTTCCCAGGACTGCATGGCATCAGGGATTCCAAATTCCTTTGAAGATATGTAACCCAGGTGTCCCTTCCAGGTCCAGTTGTGTGCTGGTTACAGGTCTGAACAAGATTCAAGTGTTCAGCATCCCTCCCTCTCTCCCTTGGCACTCCCTGACTGGAAAGAAACCCAGGTGCATAGGCTGAAAGTGAATTGCAGTGTGAAAAGTACTGGGTTGGATGATCTGGCAACTCAGACCATGGAACATATCCTGGAGTGCACTTTTCCTGCAGTTTTGATGCAGTCACATTGCCCTTTGGGATTCTGAAGAAGTCCTCATGCAAAATACATGTGCAGTTGTGTTCTTGATTTATTAATGCTGTATTACATCACAGGCAGTCCCACTCAGCTACGTGCATATGTGGTAATCAAACCAAGTGTGTAAAAAACCATGCATTTGCTCCAATGTAGTTTGAAAATTTGCTTTTCCATGCCTCAAATTGTAACTCATGGAATAATTATCATTTGGGTAGGCTGTAAAAATCATCAGATAATGAATGATTCCACGTCTCTCTGTATAAGAAATACATGTAAATCCTGAAAGGTGATGTGAATGGCAACATATGTTAACTCAAACTACACAGACCCAAAATAATTAGTGTTCCAAAGGGACAGAGGCCAAATTTTGCCACAGGCTTTATTCTTCTCCCAATTTTCAGTGATTGTAGGTTATAGCTAACCATCTTTCAAAAGGGTGTGGTTAACCACAGTGCTGTAATGTGAAAGAAAACTTCAAAGCAGAGAAGATAAGCTATGTAGTTGCCTTAGGCTTGGGAGAGACTGAGCTGAAATAGGAGTTGGGCTGAATGTGTAAAATACACGCCTAGATTTTAAAACTGCAACCATCAGACCTCGTGGACATCTTACTAAATCATTTAGAATGAAGTGCTGAGTACTTACAATATATCAAAACTGATCTTGCTTTGATATATTTTAATGGAGTTGAAAGGGAGACATCACCATTCTTAACAGATCCATGTAGAGTAAGAGGTTAAAACACGGAAATACCATCAGTATCTGTTTCTTTTGGAGTTGTCTACTCTAAAATCTCTAGTTACGTATTTCATAAGGGAATGATCATTTTACTATAGTAGGATTTTTTTCAGCAATGACCTCAGTTACTCTTCGTCCTTCCTTTGCAAAAGCAAATTCTGTAGTGTGTGCTTTTGATGGCTTTTGATAGGAAAATAGCAATGCAGTAGACCACTAATGCAAGAAATCTGAAATCTGTTTGTATTGTCAAAAGGTGGAACTACTGGGTAGGAGGTCATTTGACATTGCTGTTGCCAGAACGATTCTGAATTCTCTCACATATTTAAAACAAACCATGTGGAGTCTAAATGAATGTGATTTGTAATGAGTTTTGAGTGAGATTTTGTAAGACTATTCAGCTGCACTAAAAAACATCCAAGTGTACTGTAGTTAATTACCGGGGGGGGTTATTCATTTTGTAATATCCAGGGTTGCAGTGTTTTTGTTATGTTTTGCCATTGTTATGTAAGAGGCAAAGTAAATTTATGTGAAGATAATCCCAGCATCAGTCTCTTCTCTTCCCCCAATCATTATACACTTAGCATTTCTTCTTTTGCAGCATATTGATACTCATAGTTTTAACAATTGTCCACAACAGAATAAATATTGTTGTGTCAAAAGAATTGGCTAAAGATCATCTTGGCTGCCTGTTTTTTATAAAGTCAGTATTGGAAGGAGGTTTGTGCATTTTGGGGCTTGTGGAGTCATGGCCGTCTTTATACACTGCTTGTGCAACATTACAGCCATCCCTCCATATTGATATCTGATAGAAAAGGACATATTTTCTATAGAAAAATGGTTCTTTTACAAAGCCACATCTTAAAAAATGGAAGGAAAGAATAATTCCACCAATTTGAGTTTTTTATACCTGACCTAGTCATACAGGTTTCCTTCCTGAGATACAGGGAAAAGTAGGTTCCTCATGGGCACAACTCATATAACCATAAAGTACACCTCTGAAAAGTGGCACCCATGAAGGTCTTCCTACTGTTCAGTCTCTAGAAATAGAGCCAGTTAGTTCAAAGGTACATGTCTGAGGCAAAATGAGTCCAAGAAAAGGCAAAACTTGCCTTTTTGCACTCTTGGGACTGGACAGCTCCAAGTGATTTTAAGGTGAAGCTGCAGAAGTCGTGCGTGACAGTAAATGTTCAGTGGGCTGCTGCCCATGTCACCTTCTTAAGGCGTTTTCTCCACTTCTGAGAAAACTGCAGGAAAATAATGTGAGTTTAAACTGGAATTTTTCCAAGGCTGTTAGGGAGCAAATATGCATGTCGCCCAGCCAGCCCACTCAGGAACCTGGAGAGGGAGTCTGCAAGAGGCCAAGACTCTCTGGGGAGATTAGTTTAGTATAGGTGGTATCTGGAGACAACTCTTTCTTAGCCCAGCATGTAGCAAGCCATTTTTCATTGTGAACTAGAAGTAATTCCACAGCAATTTTACTAACATTAGAATAGACAGCAAGTTTACCAAGTACTTAGAAATATTAATTCTGTTTTACATTTTGAAAATGGGTTGATGCAAACTCCTAGTTAACAGCATTTCAGTCAACCTATATATAGTACAAGATTTGTTTTCTGTTTAGTGCTCAGTATTAATCTACTGGGTCATGGCAGTTTGTGTTGACACTTGCAACATGTGTTTAAATCAGATTGAAATGGGATTCTGTGAAGTCTTAGCAAGAAAATTCTTTTTGGTTTACCTTGAGCTGGTCTGTTTCCTGGTGGGTTTTGAATCATTATGTTAAAGATTCCAGTCTTCTAGCAGCATGCAATTATAGTTTCCACTGAAAGTAAATATTGTTGAGGATGTGAAAGAATATAAAATTATGTTCAGTAGGTATGCTGATCAGAAAGGGTAGAACAAGGTTATGTTTACATTGGCAGTTGTCAGAAAGAGTAGATCACTTCAAAGAAGTATGAAGATTAAATTTTACATTATTTGGCAGCTGTACTGTGTTTTTTTTCTGGTACAAGTAATGCAGTAAATTCCATATATAATCTTGAAAATGGTAATAACAGTGAAAAGACCAACATTAATGTTAAGTACAAAGAAACATCTGAAAATAATTCACAGGATGTAGTCTTGTGCTTTCTAAAAACTGGGATTTTTGGGAGGAAAGTGTGAGATTTTTAGCTGCTCTGTTTATAAAATTACCTGACAAAGTACTTGAGCATGATTTTTCATTATGCTGATTTCCCTGTCTGTTATTCTGTAGCCATATGCTACAGCTAACAAATGAACTAATTAAAATTCTTAATAAAAGGTAAGTCCTGGTCCTGAAAAAAGGCAAAACTAAAACTGCAGTGCACTGAATATGCTTTTATTTGGGTATGTTTCATGCCTTGTGAAAAATTTCAGAGATACTTGTACTTAAAATACTAAATTAAATGCTTTTAAGGTCTGTAACACTTGGAGAAAATACACTGTTTTTTTCTGGGTCTGCCAGCCCAAGACTCAGCAGATAAGGATTTAGATACTTGCTCCATCACTGATTTATTCCAGTCACTTGGAAATGACTGAGACTATGGTTACATTGCTTTAAAATGGATATAATTCCCTGCTCAAGCAAGACTGTAATGATAAAAATCAGTTAACAGTCTTGATACCTGTCAATTCTGTGATAATGTGTAACAGGTAGTTTGAAGAAATAAATAATCCCTATACACTATAATTGCATTTATTTCTTGACAAAGAAACATGATAGCTGTTTCTGTCATCTTGTGACATTAAAGGTTAGTTGGCAATAAGTGTTACCGTTGGCAAAGCTTTCAAGGTTGTGGCGTTCTCCCTAAGAGTCTGTTGTCTTTCTTTTGTAGGTATGCTTCAGAAATCACCTTCGGTTGAAGATTTTGTGGATGCCCTTGTTTCAGACTTAGATCAGGACTTCGAAACTTTTATCATGGACTCATAAAAATGTTCAACAGAACTGAATTATTTTATGGAAGATTGCATACGTCTTCAAAATTGTGGATAAAATACTGTTGTGACTAGTCTTGCTTCTTGGTGAACACTTGTAAAAGTTTGAATATTCATGTTGGTGGAACAGTAATAAATATTTTCGTTTTATCACCTAGTTTCATTTAGGAAGATTTACTTTCCATTACTTAGGAGTTTAAGCATGGAATTGGAGAGAACAAGTCCTCTAGCATGTCCTGATAGTAAATGTGATCTTGTTGGGACAGCTGATGAAATGGGGATTGAACTCATCTTCAGATGAAATGGGAATTGAACTCATTTTCATGGTGAGTTGAGTCATATGAATGATCTTTTGGTACACACAGTAGATACAGTATTAGGATATACCCGTCGAGTGTCATGACACAAAACCATTTGCATGGATTGTTCTCTCATGCTCATGGATATTCTTTAAACTTGTTTAACCTCATTCCTTGGGGGAATTATGCACTGAGGGAAAGCAAATTCTGTTTGCAACAGAGGGGAAATTGGAAAGAAAGATGAAATAGAACACTAGGAACTCTATTTGAGACAGGGAACAAAAAGACGTCAGAAGAAAAACTCTAGTCAGATGGGTATGTGATGGAAAATGTTAGGGTGTGGAGGAAAGAGATATCTTGCAACACAAAAGTATCTTCTAACACATTAAATAGGAGAGGCAAAGGAGTCAAATAGGTACCCCACCAGTGTTTCCTAGTGGAGGGTAACATGGGAGGTAGCCATGCTTTTGTAGCTGCAATAATCCAGTGGGTATATGTGTGGTCATGTTTGTAAGTAAAAATAATATCTTTTGTTATACAAAGTCATTTAGCAGATCATCTTCATGTTTGGAACAGAGCAGTGAACTTTAAAGCTAAATACAGAAGGTGGACCATTCATTGTATCAGGTGCATAAAATGATTGGGAGGACGAATGGAATTTCCAAGGTGCCATGAAACAGTATCACAGAATGGCAGGGGTTGGAATGGATCTCTGGAGATCACCTAGTCCAAACCCCTGCCAGAGCAGGTTCACATAGAGCAGGTCGCACAGGAACACATCCAGGTGGGTTTTGAATATCTCCAGAGATGGAGACTCCACCACCTCTCTGGGCAGCCCTTTCTAGTGCTCTGCCACCCTCAAAGTAAAGTTGTTCCTCCTCATGTGTAGATGGAGCTTGCTATATACAAGTTTGTGCCCATTACCTCTTGTCCTATCACTGGTCACCACTAAAAAAAGACTGGCCCCAAAACTGGTCTTGCTGTTGAATTGGTAGCTTTTTAAATATGCAACAGAGTTGAATTTTTTGTTCCTAGGCTTGTCTTCTGCAGATCTTCTGCTGAACTTCAGTTTTTAAGAGTCGGCAGCTGTTTTCTGGGGACTATTCCCCCTTCAACTGGGTCCTTTTATCTCGTATATGTGTGGTTTCGTTTTATTGTGTAGTGATGTTTTAGTTTTGCCTATTACTTTAAGGGCTTTGCTGGGTGAAGTCTGTCATGTTTCAGTGAGTATGGATTTGCAGGCATTTTGATGATTCCACTGCAAAGAACAATTACTATGGAAATACGTTGGCAACATTGCTGCATAGGTACAGCCTGAATCTGGTCCCTGCGTGTTTGTTCACGTGGAGTTACCTTTAATGATGAGTAGATGAGTGCTGGGGAACTGTTTAAACTCTAGGAGGGCAGGTTTTGGTGGGGACAAAATAATTCAAGACAAAGATGGCTTTCCAGGAGAGACCGGAGCGATTTAAGATTGCATGTTATATAGTGGGTGATGAACAAAGGCAGTATTATCAGTGGGGTTTTCTTTTTCTCTTGAAGTAAACTGTGAAATGGTATTTAAGTACCTATTAAAAAAAAAAAAGTATTAATTTTTCTGTAGAAATGACCTTGTCTTTTAGAGGTCCTCTGTAGGTTGTTATAAAAGGTATCATAAGTGTCAGAAGAAATGTAGTGAAGGGAGCAAGAGAACCAAGGCTGTGAGAGGAGGGTAAATAGCTGGGAGAGAAACAAGTGAGAAAAAAAAGATAAAGAAGTTCAAGCAGAAAAAGGGAATGTTTGGGAAGGGTTAAAAAAGAGTGAGAGCCGTTTGGATGATTGGCCCCCAGTTTTTAGCAGACTGTGCTATCAGCTATCATTCGATAGTTTACCCTATTTTTTCTCTTTGTCTGTTTTTGTCTTGTATGAATAGCATTGCCATTCTGTTTGAAAGCGGTTTAGGCAATTTTAGATATGAAATATTTTGATTGAACAATAGCAGGCATGTTATCAGACATGTACCACAGCAAGGCTTCTGTGTTGTATGTCTGTCTGACTTCGTTTTGTATCTGCAGTTGGTCCCTACAAGGAAAGCATGAATGGTTTCACTTAACGGACTAGGTGGGTAATTTGCTGTAAGTTTAGTGATGACAGAAACTAAACAAATGTAAATTCAGGTGTGCGTAAAAAAACATTGTGAAAATGGGAAGTTCTCAAAAGGATACAATAGCTCATGAACATAAATTTCACAAAACTTTGTAGAGTATTTACTGAAAGTATGTTTTAAAGAGAAGCCAGGGGAGTTGCTAAGGGAGCCTTGTGGTGTTTGTTAACCTGTTTTTTGTACTGGAGCAAACTACCAGTAATGTTTATCTGGAGTTGGCACGTGTTGAAAGATTTATTGTGACAAAAAGAATTTAGCAAAAGGAAATCCTAGTGCTAACTTGGCCCTGGGAGTGCAATGGTAAAGAAAATAAAGCATAATTGGCAGAATGGGCAGAGCATTTAAAATTAAGAGATTGCTCCTAGATCTTAATTTGAAAGAAATTCAAGTGATGTTGGTTCTAGAATGTAGATACTTTATCAAAATAGATGTAGTAGTCACACTGTGTTATACCCATTGCTGCTTTTACTTTCTTAATTCACTCTCTCATTTGATCCTTCTGTAAACAAGTCTTTTCAAGATTTTATCCAAGTGGTGCCAAACATCATCTTCCTAATACTGAAATCAGATATAGACAAAAAAAGGAATAAAATCTTTGGTTTTGCTAGGGCACAGTGGACTGTAGCTTGTTGTTGCAGATTCGTAGCTCTTGGGACATTTAACAAAGATGTGAGCTGGTAAAAAAATAAATATAACTCAGAATGACAGCTTCAGTTTTTTTGTGGAGAACTCTGTTGACACCACTAATTTTTGTTTTATGAAATAACCTTTGAGGTTTGAACAGTAGATGTGATTATGCCTCTTGAGAATGTATCATATCACCACTATGATGGTTACTACAGAAGGGGAAATATTATTCTAATTATTTTTCTCTCTGTTTTGGTAGTTTCTAAAAATGCTTCCAGCTGTTCAAATGTCTGATTCTTATTCCTTTCTTTTTTTTTTTTTTTTTTTCCTTTTTAAGAGACATTTTATTTTCCAGCAAATATGTGTACTTTCAGTAATGTGAGACCTCTCTTGTGACCAGCAGTGTGACTCTTCGTAAATGTAAAAACCACCGTAATCCATTTCCAGCATTCCATGTTTTCCCACTGGGCCTGCTGAACGAGCTATCCAAAAGTTGGTTTTACAATACTATAACTCAGCATCATGCTTTTAATCTGAAATCGTAGTATGTTGTGGATTTTAGCTGCTATAGAAAATAAGTAATGAACATCTTCAAAAGAAATTATAGCCTTATGCAATCCTGAAATAATAACACATAATTAAGGCACATCAGAAAAACACGTGTGGATTATGTTTGATAGTCTGAGGTGTCCGCTCTGCTTTTTTTTCATGTTTGATGTGATTATTTTTCTGATTCACTTAAGATAGACTGAAATACTGCTTAATAGTTGCTTTCTGGTGACATAAATGCAGCTAGTGCTGCATGGAATTCACTAAATACCTTACCAGCAAAGATAACAGGAGCAGGGGGCAGCAGTTAATTGAAAAAGGCAGGGAAGAGAAAGGAAATAGGGCAAGGAAGAATTGAATATAGATGAGAAACACGCCTGAAGGATGGTGCGGGGGTTGGCTGATCACAACTAGAAATGTACATCAAAACTGGACTCTTTTCTTAAAAATAAGTCCTAGTTCAGATTAATTCAGAGAAGCTCTATAGCCTTAGTTACGCCAGGGAACACCCTTCTTTTCTGGTCTTAGGAGCTATGAACAAAGACTGTGCCTTCGGAAGGAGGTTTTGCAATGAGGGTAGCAAGTCCACGCTTGCTGGTAACTGTCCTGCTGACAGCTTCACAGCTAGGGAGGATTTCATGAGTGGAGAGCTGGAAAAGCAGCGTGAGCCAAAGCACCTCTCCTGCTTGCTGTTAAGTGGGAGGCACTGTGCATCTATTTCATATGGCTTCGAGGCAAAGCATGGGAGATACTCTGTTCCCAGAGGGAACAAGTTCAAGTGAGTACTTTGCCCTGTCAGTTTTGCAGTATACCAAAAGCAGAGTATTACATTCTAAAGAACTTGAGAATTGAAAATGCACACTTGCAGAAAGAAAGCACATGGATTTCCTTGGGAGAAGGACCGTGGGAGAACACGTGAGCTAGTGTGCTCAGGGAGGAGAGGGAAGGAGATAAAAGATAAGGAAGTATAAATCAGCACCAGCAGGACTGCCTGTCGGCCCTTCTGATCTTCCCCAGGCTGAGATTTGTTTACCTTTTAAGTCCGCTTCGGCTGCTCTTCAACAGATGGCTCTTTAAACAGAGCACCACAACACACTGGAGCTGCGCAGTTGTAGGAAATGGTTATGGCTTGTTCTTCGGAGGAAATACCCAATTCTCTTAAAGACAGAATAGTTAATCAGAAGCAAAGTGCGGATAAAGATCTGGCAGGATGACTAGTTGGTGCTCTGCTGGCGTGTAGATTGGAAAACTCAAGAGGAAAGGGAGTGGGATGCCTCTTGCCAAGGAGTTGCCTGCAAGCCCGTAGCCTCTAAGGCAGCTTGTAGATGGCTACCGGCTGCCGTTGTGCTTGATGAGAAGAAAAAGGTGCCTTCAAAATGGGCTATATCTGACTTAGCTTAGGATGGGATGAACCAGCTTTTGCACCTGTCTTTGTTGATCCAGAGTGTGAAATAGAAGTGTCAGGAATCCTGTTTTAAATTCAGGACACCTCAAAGCACCACACTTACTCTTTTTTTTGTGACGTTAGCATTTTTTTCAATTGTCAAATGCCACCATTGCTTGCTTTTATGGCTTGTCATATATGACTAAGTTTCTACATTAATGACAGAATCACGTAGTATGGTATTAAAATAGTTGCATAAGTTGCTTTTAATTCATCTTCCGAGCTTTATGGGTGGGTTTTATGAAGTTTAACAAGAGCCAGTAGCTGAAAGTTGAAATTAGACAAATTTGCCCCACATTTTCAGTTTATTTTTTTGCCAGCAGGAACAACTGAGCACTGGAACATCCCTGAAGGATGGTCCCTTAAGTGGCTTTTGGAAGTTGTTCCTTCAACTCCTTACAGCCCCCTTACTTTACTCCTTAGACACCTCCAGATGCCCCCTTCTCCTTACAGCTGCAGAGAGGCATGGTCCAAGGGAGTAAGAGGAGGTGAGGGGATGATTTGGGCTGTGAATCTGACCTGGTGGTTGTGGTCATGTCAGAGGAAAAGCAAAATGGCAGCATGGTAGGTTCTTCTCATCCTGCTCGCAGATGCTGCTGGCATATGCCCATATAGCCTGAAGTTTATCTCCTGCTTGAACAGCATTTCTCACCTGCCTTCCCTGTGGTGAGGAAGATGAGTGTTTGGAGAGCTGGGCCTTGGGGAAATGCCCCGAATGTGACCCCCTGAGAAGGTGAAGCATTGCCAAACCAGGGCAAGTGGGGATGGGAGAGCCCCGTTAGGCTGCACGTCGTGGGACAGCAGCTCTCAATACACCGCAGGCAGCTGCACCTCCTGGAGAATAGTAATTTCTTAAGTAAGTGTTTAAATATTGGTTTGTCCCTTAAACCTGCTCAGAATTGTGTGTTTGGTGGCTATTTGCAGCAGCCCTTAATACTGCAAGCATTGTGCAAAGCATTGTGCAAAGCATTGTGCAAGCTCATCAAGCTCCTCTAGCATACTCACAAGAGGTTAGCAGGGCATTTGTTAAAAATAAAGTATTTATTAATGGTATCCTTCAGAAGTAGTCACAAGGGCTTAGTCATAGCAACTTTCAGTGTTCAAAATACATATGAAAAAGTCAGAAGGGAGGGATTGCTGGTGTCACGTAGTGCACACGCCTACCAATCTACTTTCCTTCCTTGTGAAGGTGGAATCCAGTTAACTCAATTTGCAGCCCTCTGTACAGAGCCAAATCCTCATTCAGGATTAATTTCCATAGCTCAAATGAAGTCATTAAAGACCTACATTATTTATACCTGTTGAGCATTTTCCCCCTGGAGGTGATTTGACAGGCATCCCAGCTCCTGGTAGCTGAGCCCTAGCATCTGTTCTGGGCAGCCATGAGCTGCAGAGAGGCAGCTTAGTGATGGCCTGGGAGGAAATAAGCATCTTCATCTTTGAACAGCTGATAATGCTGCAGTCCAGAAGTGATTTCATTACTGCACATGGATTTTAGAAAAGAAAAGGTCAGCAAAGTTTTATTGAATGTCTTGGTTTATAACGCTTCTCGTGACATGCAGATGTGCTCAGTTGTCTATGCTTTACTTCCAAGAATATAGTTGTAACAAAATCATTTTATAAGAGCGCCCTGGGGGAAGACAAGTGATACAGCAACTTTCATGACATACTAAAACTTCTATAAAACTCTTATATGTGTTATCAAAATGATTCATGCTAACCATAGTAAATCCCAGTCATTACAAATGAGAACCGAAATTACAGTTCACTGTCTTAACATTTAGCAAATAGCACAGTGCTACGATAGAGTTCAGAAAGTGTCCTGGTTTGAGCTAGAACAGAACTAATTCTGGTCAGTGATTTTATTTTCCAGCTAAGTCTCTTCTAACTAACTGTACTGTCTGAAGTTAGCAGCATGTTTTTGCAGACAGTGTCTGTTTCTAGCAGGGATAATGCTTGATGTTTATAGAGTTTGTACCAAGGATTGGTGTGCAGAAAGGCTCTTGCTTGTACTTGTTCCTATGAAGACAAAAGTCGCTGCTTCATTTGGGGGTGCAGAAAGTAAAAGGCTGCACCTGCAGGGAGGAGCAGACAGGACCGATGACCCTACACTGACCAACGAGGTATCCATCCCATATATGTCATGTTGGGTGTAAAGCTGAGGGATCATGAGAGTCAAGTTTTCTTCTTCAATGGCTGGTGTCTGAAGAGGACTCTCTTCTGCCTTCAGTCCTGATCTGCGTGTTCCTGAATCTGGTTCCTGTCAGCCAGAGTCCAGCAGTGGTGATGAAGTAATTGCTATCAAGAGGCTTGGGTTTAATACTGGTTTTGTGTATATTTGTATATATTTCATTTTGTTTTATTTTCATTAAAGCTGCTTTAGTTTTCTTTTCCAATCTGTAAGTCTCTCTTCTTTATTCCCTTCCTCTACCGCTTTGGAAAAGGGAGAGGTATATTAGAGAGCATCTGCCATTCATCTAGTGGCCAGTCAAGCCCCAAGCCTTGACAGGAAAGAACACCCTAAGAACTGGAAATGTAAGTTCATGCTGCAAGAAAGAGACTGTGCTATTAGCATCAGTAACCCAACTCTACTGGCATATAAATTCTGATCAGACCCGGTTCCTCACCATCCTGGCAAATTTTTCTTCTCATTTTTGTGTAAGTTTAATTTGTTGTCTTGCCCTGATGCCTGCCTGCCCAACAAACATGTCCTTCATGTTTTGACAAGTGTCTTTTGTCTGTAGGTAATGATCTTGCTGAAACTATTTTAACATTGAAGGCCTTTTGCAAAACAGTGATGAATTGCTGGCAATGTTTTACTTAAATAGGGGTTTAGATAACTTGTTCTATTTAATCAAATTAGTTATCTTTTATTTAATCTGGTGTTTAAGCCAAATTCCTAAGACAAGGTGGTTTTAGTAGTTTATTCAGTTTGTGATCTCTGTTTTCCAATAAATTCTTTTTTTTTTTCTTCCTTTGATTTCTGATAGTTTCAGATGTGTGTGAAAAACTGATGTAGGTTGTCTGAGTACAGCAAAATAATTAATTTGACACTGAATTTCTTACTTTGTTATGAGCTGTTCTTTTTTTCATGCCTTTCCCTTGGTCTGTCAGAATATCTGTTTAGCTGGTCTGAAGCCTGTGCCTTGCTGGCTTTAGCTTTGATTTTTTTTTTTCTTCTTCCCTTCATGTTTGTTCTCATCCCATCTTGCATCTCCTGCTTTATCTGTTTCATTTGGAAAAAAAAAAAAAAAAAAAGACATTTCACACACTAAAATGGACAGTAAAAGCTAAACTGCTTTTGTAACTTGTTCTCTGTGTGACCCTTTTTGCCAACTGAAAACACTGCAAATCCCAGTCACTTCACTCTACAAAACAGGTCATTTCAATGTAACCCATTCAGAAGTGCAGGACTTGTTTGAATAAATGAGACCTTTGAGCTTTTCTCTTACATTTTCATTATTCGCCTCGGGTTTTAGGCTGGAGAATAGAGGCTGTGCAGCTCCAGGGAAGGTGACAGACCAAGCTCATGTTATCCTTGGCTAGATCTCTCCTCTCCTCTCCTCCTCTCTCCTCT
>JAAGNO010008460.1:51501-61772 GCA_033439905.1 Ceryle rudis | reverse complement strand
GTTGGAAGGGACCTTGGAGATCTTCGAGTCCAACCCCCCTGCCAGAGCAGGACCATATAATCTAGCACAGGTCACAACGGAACGCAGCCAGGCGGGTTTTGAAAATCTCCAGAGAAGATTTAGCTATCTATCTTGTCTGAAACAGTTTACTGTGTGGAGTACTTGGTTTTCTTTTCAAAGATGTTATACAGACAGCCTGTGGTGTTTACCAGCTTTTCTTTTTTTGCTTTTCTTTTTTTTCCCCCCCTTTCTTGAGAAGCAAAATTTTAAAACATTCTGAAACCCCTCTACTTTATGGATTGATGCTAACTTACTGCTTTTTCAAGGTCCTCCAGCTTGAAGAATGATGTTACTGTTGAACAGTAAGCATCTCAAGACAAATATGTACCAAAATATACAATAATTTTAATGCAATTAAACCATTATGGGTTACTAAAAATAATAACAGAACTGATCACTAAGTTTGTATAGAATGCTATTATTAATTCAAGATCAACAAACCAAGATTGGTTCACGTAACATTTTATTCACAAGTAGAAAAAGTATTACAAAATGATTTATACAAGATTTTAATT
This sequence comes from Ceryle rudis, assembly GCA_033439905.1. Lineage (NCBI taxonomy): Eukaryota > Metazoa > Chordata > Aves > Coraciiformes > Cerylidae > Ceryle > Ceryle rudis. The sequence goes on along the minus strand of JAAGNO010008460.1, from coordinate 61,197 downwards.
TACATTCCATAAAGAAGTATTTAAAACAGCACTATAAGTCTCATGATATGTGGGCAGTCTAAACACGGTGGTAGTGTATGTTTTCTATTGGCATGTACAACATTGTTTGCCACAGGCAATATAAAAAAGACCAATTTGGTTAAATTAAGGAAAAAAAGTATATACACAATATACACATATATTTAAAAAGCAGTCTTCATTTTTTTCCTCCTAATTTGCTCTCAAGATCTCTTGTCACTCATTTAAAGGAATGAGTATATTTCTCTAGAGTTGCTGGACAAAACCAAGTATACAAAGTGTAAATTCCAATGGGAAAACATACTTACTGTGGCAGATGATGGCAAAACTTTTGAACATAGCATTTTAAAGAACTGTTATGAGTGAAAAGTTAAATCTCCATATGTTCTAAAAATATCCTGCCATAAACTGAAATGCACATTGGATTTTTTCTATTTACAAAGTATATACAAAGAAACACACATCTCTTCGTGCACATGTAGTGAAAAAAACCCACTTTGTCACTTCTTAAATAAATGAAAATATCCAAAGAAATTTTTCAAAACTACTCATATTTGAATATATACTTCAAAGTATTTAGTTGAGTAATTGTACTCCCTGTGTAACTGCACATTATTCTGTCACTGAGGAAATGGTGGTATTTGCTACTTAAAAAAAAAAATAAATAAAAAAATCACTTAATTCTTCACTGACTTTGGTTCGAATTTGTTAACGGTTATTCATGATTTTTGTACCCAGGAAGAAATCTCACTGGTTTTAGCTGAAGCATCTGACTGCCTTGGCTGTCTACACTGGCATTAGCTGTTCTTGTGCAGGTGCAACCTCTTACTGGGTGCCTCAAAGCAAAAGTCTTTTTCCATTACAGAACATGAATACTGTCTCAACATTTCCATTAATGCACAAACCGTGTGTGGAAAGATGAGTAATATTTATTGCAAATTTGCATTTGTTTTGCTGATTGCTTTGCTTTTGTCAAGGCACATTGGGTACTTTAAAGAATAATTGCTGGAGTTCATCACTGACAAGTCTGTGCCTGTTGAATGTAAAGCATCAGTAGAGGTTACTGGGATTACTCACAGAAGTGAAAACTATTTTAGGGATAAAAATGGCTGCAGAATTAATGGTGTTATGTGATGTGGTGCAACAAACTGCAGTTAAAAAAAATCTTAACAGCAGTGAGGGCAGAGAGTTGATAATTTACCAGCCATGCATGCAACTGTGAGGATTCCGTTCAGAGGTATTTGTTTTTAAAAAAATGTTATGAATTAATTTTTATATTTTCTGTGGAAAGACTGAATTTACACAACACTACAGTGAGAAGGACAGAGTGACAGGAATGAAAAGCAAAGGCCTGCTAAATGAACAAATAAGGTCACTGTGAAGCTTGACCCTTGAAAATAACGCATTACTAAGAAACATTAGTAATCATCACATTGTATGAATACTTTCAGGGCACGCCTGCTAGAGTTTGACATTTTGATGTGACAGTTGATTACATTTATTTCAACATCCAAAAATTACACGCTATAACAAGTGGTGTAATCCAATACTGAGACTACCAATTAAACACAACGTCCTTATCTATATGGCTGACTTTCATTAAACTAAATCTAATTTAAAGCTAATCTCCTGCTATATTTAACAAAACAACAACTCCTCCCACAAATGTAATAACTGGATGGAGAGGACTTTAACCATACATATTGTAACATGCAAATTCTGTGACTCCCTGAACTAGCTTATTGAGTATAATGTAAAATACAATAAAAGCTTCAGTTTATCAATAGATGATCCTTGCATAAATAGAAATGATTATTTTTTAAGTCCTTCAACAGCAGAAAAGTGAGTTAAAATTAGAACCAGCCAAGAAAATTCTAATGCACACATAAATCTGCAAGCAGAGTAACTGGCGATGTCTTGTCCCACGCCTTCTGACATCTGTAGCTGTATTTAACATACCCACCTAAACACACTGAAGTATTTATATTTTTTGGTGTATTTATATATACTTTCAAACTCACTCCAATAGACATTTTGGGAATCTGAGTGAATAGAAGGTTCTTTTTCTAAAAGAGATGCAAAAGGTCATAAATCCACTTTCATGGTTCTGCCAGGATGCTCCTTGAAGTTTCAGTTTACAGCTGTTACGGCTCAGATGCAACTGCTCAGAAGGTGTGAAATGATGCCACTTTTTTCCAGCTGATTTTGAAACCATGCAACACTGAAGACCTGACTATGTTTGATGAGAAACAGCAGAGGAGCATTAGGGAAGCAATCAGCTTTAGTGCTGAGCAAAATAGCTTGGTTTCCTAAAAGAAAGTGATAGAACAGTGGTTACATAAACTCATAAAAAACCTGTATGTACTTCTCTACTTGACTAAGCACTAAAAACCACAGCTATACTTACTGCTTGTTGTCAAAATTCACCTAAACCTGAAGACTGAGCCTGTATTAAAATATCCATTTAAAAAAATACATTTATGTGCACAGAAATAAAAATATATGATCTTCTGATTTTATTACATTATTACTTATTTTTCAATATAATGAAAGCACGGCCCTATGCAAGACTGTAATGCATCCACAGGTACTTAAAGACTTCAAATACTTCAAAAAGACAAGAAGGATGAAAGGCAAGTTGAAGAAAATGAGGTAGATGGAGATGAAATAATTTTCTGGGAGTTGTACAGTGAGTTAAGGCTAAAAATACATCTCAGGTGAGCCTGTCCTGATCCTATCCCTCAAATGCTACTTAAATTTCTCCATCAAAGATACATATATGTATCTCTCCACAGTGTCGAGTATGAATATGGAGAAATTGCATAAAACTGATCTGTAAAGGAAAAACCTGAAATCGAGCCCAACCTCCCAAACCATTTTGCTTATTCAGAATTATACACAAATTTCAACAGTAATACAAACCCAAAGAATACAGGATTTTGACATATCAGAAAGGATTTCTACACACAGATCTGAAGCACTGAGAGCAGCCCTGCCAAGAAGTTGGAGGTACTAGTGAATGAAAAGCTCAACATGACCTGGCAATGCGCCCTCACAGCCCAGAAGCCAAATTGCATCCTGGGCTGCATCAAAAGAAGTGTGACCAGCAGGTCAAGGGAGATGATTCTGTCCCTCTGCTCTACTCTGGTGAGACCATACCTGCAGTACTGCCTTCAGCTCTGGAGACCTCAGTACAGGAAAGACATGGAACTGTTGGAACAGGTCCAGAGGAAGGCCACAAAAATCACAGGGATGGAACATATCTCTCCTCTGAAGAAAGTCTGAGAGAGTTGGGGGGAAGAGCATGGAGAAGAACAGGCTGCAAACAGACTTTATTGCAGCCTTTCAGTACTTAAAGGGGGTTTATCAGAAACATGAGGACAACCATTTTAGCAGGCCTGTTGCAACAGGACAAGGGGTAATGTGTTTAAAATGAAAAAGGGGAGATTTAGACTAGATAGAAGGAAGAAAATATTTACAAGGAAGGTGGTGAAACACTGGAATGTGTTGCCCAGAGAGGTGGTGTCATTTCTGTGATTCTATGGTAGATGCTACATCCCTGGAAACATTCAAGGTCAGGTTGAACAGGACTCTGAGCAATGAGGCTGCCCAGGGAGGTGGTGGAATCACCATCCTTGGAGGTGGTCACAAAACATGTAGATGAGGCACTTCAGGACATGCTCTAGTGGGATGGTGAGGTGGTTTTTTGCTTTTGGCTTTTTTTTTTTTTTTAGGTTGATGGTTGGATGCCGTGATCTTAGAGGTCTTTTCCAACTGTGACAATTCTGTGATTCTGTGAACCTGATCTAATTAAAGATATCCCTGCTCATTACATGGGGGTTGGTCTAGATGACCTTTAAAGGTCCTTTCCAACCCAAAGCATTCTGTGATTCTATGTATTAGTAAGAAAATTTACAATTTATATATTGTAACAAATATGGTGAAATATAAGTTAATTTTTATAGCAATATTTTGAAATTCTGTGGTTCCTTTCATCTAGAAAAACTCTAAATAATATTAATCAGATATCTCACAAGTTGATAAACAGTTTAGCAGGCAAAAATCCCACAGATGAATTTCTGATTCTTAAAAATCTTGTTAATATGGAAACACATTCCCTTAAAGCATTAAGAGAGCATTTAAGTTCCACCGATAAGCATTGAAAAAATGGAAATGAGCAGTATCGAGATTTGCAGTCATAGCCATGTCATTGTCCCTTCCTATACATACCTAGAGAATATAACTATCACCTAATGGTATTTGGCATATACCAAAATGAAACTACACCAATTGCTATCTGACACATGGACAGTTACTGCCAGACATCGTTACAGACAAAACTATATATTGTGAATAAAGTATTAAGAAAAATATGTGTGACCTAGATAAGGCTGACATTTTCAGTGGCAGCAGTATATTTTCAGGTTAATATACGAGTTCTATTAAGTAAATGGAAAAATATTCTTGACTTAGCTGTCTGTTTTTTGGTTTTTTTTTTTCCTCTTGAAAACGTCACTTAAAAAACTAAGGCTTGATTTACAAAGAATTAACTATCACACTTCTGTGTTTTCAGAACATACATATTTTTTGTTAAATACTTTCTACTTATTTAAGAACAATGAAAATGGCATGCAAAACAAGTGGAAAAGGATCAAAGTAAGGCAGTTTTATTTCTGCAGATGACCCAAAATCTTCTTAATTATAGATAGCATAATTTTCATAATTAAATTTGTTGGATTATTAGTATTAGTGGCAACTGCTTCTGTTTCTGCCTCTGTGTATGTACACAGGAGACTACTACTGCAGGTTTCCAGCCACAGCCTGTGTAATCCTTGAGTAACAACAACTGCACCCATGCTGTACTTTGGGATCCTTCCACAGATTAGCAACTTGTTGCTCCAAGTTAATTCCAATGGTAAAAAATGCTATTTTAAAAATACAGAGTACAGTTAACACTGAGGTTTTATAGATTAAATTACATTTTATGGACAAACTGACGGAATGTTTTATCTGATGACATGGGAATAGAAGTGGCATTAGAAAGCAGTTGAGATTCTCTTTTCTGCTACTGCTGTAGTAACTTCACAAAGAAGGCATTGTAAATATTTTTGGATGAACACTTGCGTATCTTTTATGCTTTCTTTAAAATGAGCAAAGACAAGTCCTCAGTTCTTCCCTCATAAATAAGGCCTAGCCTCACATAATAGTTTGGTCATAAGCCTATTAAACTGATTTATTCCCCCTGAAATTTAATGAAAAAAAGCAAACCTAAAAGCCCAATAAAAGCTGAGTCATGACCTCAGACTTATTCCTGTATTCTGGTCCATATTATCTCGACATTACAGTTCAAGTAATTACACATTTCAAATTCAGTTGATTTGAAAATGCAAAACTGTTGGATGTCTTGCAGAGTTTTAATTTATTTCAGCAATAGCTAGTTGTAACTTATGCAGAAATATAGCCCTACAACTTTTTGCAATTCTATTTTTATCTAGCTCTACATGCCTTGAGTACTTATGCTCACTCCTTTGTAGTTACGGTTTTTACCTCTTTATCACTCTGTAGAGTCATTTGCTGTTCCATTACGCTTTGTCTTTGGCTGGGTTTCAGCAGGCACTGAGTTCTGAAGTGATGAAACTTCTATGCATGTTCTATGTTTAGAGATTTCAAAGGACTTTGCAATGTTTCCGTCAAGAGACTTAGCTGAAATAAGTACTTCACTTAGATCCTGGTTATTATCCGACTCAGCAGTGGCTGCATTTTCACTCTCAGAACTGCAGGATTTTGCAGATCCTCCGGCCAGTTCTGAGTATGATTCACAGAAAGAAATGCTGTCACAACAAGCTGAGTTTTGCATAAGAGGCCAAGCATCTGAAATGTCTCCACAGGTAGAGTGTGAAAGAGAACCAAGGAAGGTAGGAATCATTTCTCCAACAGAATCAGAACCCCTGCAGAAGGATAAAAAACACTTGGTTTCAAAAGCATTCAAAAAATATTATCAGTATTGTAATTATTGTCATTAATAATTACAAGTTTTTCAAGAAGCTTTAACAAGGTTATATTGATACTCTAGAGGCAAGCTGTACGAACAAATTCTTTTGAAAAGGAGCACAGTTTGTTCCTCACCTGCAAATGACGAAAGCTCTGGAGAACACTAGTAAAGGTAAAGAGAATGCCAAGAGCCCTTCACACTGCGAATTCAGGGTTTTAGAAAATATAAACTACAAGTGGGGCTGTTTATAGTCTAAAGAACAGAAATATGATAAAAAATATTATAGTACTTTTCCGATACAAGGACCATTTCAAAGAGGAATTAATTTATTTGTTCTAAATGCCGGTGGGGGGTGTTGGTGGTTTTAAACAAGATATAACAAGCTTAAATTGCAGCAAGAAAGATGAAAAAAACCAAAATAAAACAAAAAATCCCCAAACCCAACAACAACAACAAAAACAACCAAAAAACAAACAACCCCAAAAACCCAACCACACAACAAAAATCAGGCTACACAAATATCTAATGGAAGTAAAAGAATTAAAGTGTATTCAGACTGAGAAAAGGGAATAGACAGCAAGACTGCTTGAAACTCCTATCTGTGTGGTTTCATACTGAACATACATTCACTTTAGATTTTTCAGTTTGTCCTATCTAGCCCTCAAATTGTAAGAAGAAAAGTTTTTCTTGTATTGTTTTTCATGTGGAAAGGACAGAACAGTAATGAAAGGCAAGTATTTTTAATTTTCACAAGGATTATTTTTATTTTACAGAAAATGTAAGGAAGTGGAAGCAGAAAGTATATATTTGAGGTTTGTGATGATACTGACATATCTGTTTGCACTATACATGCCTACCTCTGTTGAATGCACAGTCGTGTTTTTTAACTATAGTGTAGCAAAATAGGCATCAATAAAATAAGATATACAAATACATTTTATTTCCAAAAACTCTCTAGTTTTTTTAAAATTTCTATAAAACTGCAAAGTCTATATTAAGTCTGATATACAGTAATAATTTGAGTGACAAAATTAATCCCGTGTTAACATTACCTATAACAGATTTTAAGCAGCTTTACTCATTTCCAAAACATGACGCTTTGATAGCTTCGATATACACACAAAGCATTTTTATAGAGGCCAAAAGTCAGGACATTGCACCACAATTGAAGGAAATACATTATTTTGGCAAAGGAAATTGAAGCAAACTCCATTTCTACTGGAAGGAACCACAGGTTCTTTGATGTCCACATAGCATGGATATGACATTTATTTTTAAAGCCTTAACCAAAAGATCGCTAACAAAGTACATAACTCTAAATTTGTCAGCTTTGGTGGTATAAAAGGATGACTCAAAGCTTGCTGGTATTTTAACAAGTTATTATAGAAAATTTAGGTAATTTGTATCTTGTACTTAGGTCGCTAAGTCACCTTGCATAAACAATACCTATGAAGAAGCTGTCTCTATGTTTTTAGTTATGTTTGGCCAGAAGAACAAAACAGCTGGAGACCAATTTAAACCTTATATGGAAAAGAATTCCAGCTAAAAGAAATAAATACATCCTGTGTTAAAATCTGTAACCAGGAAACTCTGAAGGACACCATAAATTTTATATATTTAGCTCATGGCACTTCTTTAGAAATAACTACTCTATGACTGTATTTATATGCAGCTTATTAGTAGAAACTAATGGTTATGATTTGTTAGAAATTAAGAAATATTAGATACTTCAAATCTCACAGTCATTAAGAGTTTCTGAAAAAAGAAAATCTTCATGACACTTCTAAACTGTACCTTAATCCCCTCAGATTCACAGGTTTATGTAGCATCTTGGTAACCGACAGCAAAAGAAGGGGTCATCAAAGTCTCTAAGCTTAGTACCATACACTAAGAGAAAGACTATCTGTCTGTGAGAGAAGTCACTTCTTTGTCAGAGAAACTGATACATGATGTCAGTATTTATTAAGTAATACTTAAAATTTTCTACCATAAACCTGGTTTTGCACCAAACAGGAATATATGTCTACAGTTCATCAAAATCACGCATTCCGCTCCAAACAGCTATTGTATATTTATAAATATTAATTTGACTGCATAAGAAATATTTAATGTTTAATAGACATTTATAAATGAAGTTACCTTTCATTAAGCGTAGTCTGGGAGTGGAAAGCACAACTGTGACTGCTGTGCTCCATGCTACAGGTTTCATCACAGCACAGTGATGGAATCAAGTGAACTGGTCCTAAGGAATGAAAATTATTTTAAGAACATTAAAGCTCTGTGTAAATCTAAGTCTCTATACTCTTTCAAACTTGAGTATTAGTTTGGCAGTTACATGACAATATATGGATTGAGGAAAGAGATTACTTATTGGAAAAAAAATGGTTTTTTTAATTTATTTCTTTGTAATAGAATTACCTATAAAAGACAAGCTGTTCCTTTAGGAGTAATACAGGTGCTAGTCATGAATACCTACTTTTAAAATTATTTTACTTTTCAATTAGATATATGTGAGGAGTAGTATTACATTCTGAGTTAATATATTAGGATGGTATTTAATGTAATTAATAGTTTTAGGTAGCTGTTAACATCATAGATGCATCTGTAATGATACTACTTCACAAAATCTCAATGATGTGAATTGTTAGGGTTTTATTGTACTTCAGAGTTCGTATCACGTTCTTAGATACTCTTTGGTAAATCCTTCACACCAATTTAAGTCCCAAAGTCATATGCTGTACTATTTTTATTGCAAAGAAATGAGATAGACATCTAAAGATATTTTTTAAGTGAAGGGTCATTGGAATAAAAACAGAAAAAAACCCAACCCACAATATAACCAAATAGCTACTTAGAAATTCTATGTACCTATTGAGAAATTAACCTAGGACAAAGGGTAGTTTCAGGATGTTAGCTCTGTAGTTAAATGTTGCAAGTCAAGTATTAGATAAATATTCCTTATAGCATAAAGCCACTTTTAAGTAGACCTAACATACCACATGTCTGTGATGTGCTTCCCTGGCACTGGCAACAAGTCCTGTGGTCATATTCATTTAACCGTGGTCTATCAAAACATGACAATTCAGAGCCATTGTAGTGAATGTCTTGTGATCTCAGAGACCCTTTGGACAAAATGAATAAAGTATATATTAGTAAATTATACTCTTTTTCCTGTTCAGAGCCTCCTATCTTCATAGCATGCTTAAATGACATATTAGACGGTATTTCCATACATTTTCCAACCGAAAGATCCACAATGATGGTATGGTTTCACGTAACACAAACCACAGATTTTGCAATAAACCTAAAACAGCTGGTTCAACTACAGCCTCTTCTAGGAAGACATATGCTTTTATTTTGATGATGGTTTGAGAGCGTATCTTATCCATTGCTACATTTTCTCAGTGTTTAATGATTCTCAGTGATTCACATCCGAAATTTTCCACATTCAGCTTTCAGCCACTGGGGTTTTGTTAATGTTCTCTCAAAGAGCTTTTTATTAGCAGCAGTCCTTTCTTTAATCACTATAAATGTATGTCAAGGCAAACTAGTTACTAAATAACACAATCTGAAGTTTGAATTCACTATTTCTGGATTTCTTGAAACATGGTATAGAAGGTCCACGAATTATATCAAAAACCATTTCATAATTTTGTAGTTTAGATGGCTGCTTGGTCTGAAGAACC
>JAAGNO010008460.1:21033-35119 GCA_033439905.1 Ceryle rudis | reverse complement strand
AGGGGGTTTCAAAACACTTTTGCCCGAGGGGGCGAGTAAAGAGATGATTAAAAAAGTGTTTAAAGAAAAGAGACAAAATTTTTTGAAAAGGTGTTCTCCCCCCCCCCCCCCCCGCCCTTGGTAGCATAAAGTGCTAACTACAAAGAACTGTAGAAAGTATCTATGACAGTGAGCAATGAAATTCAGCATATACAAATGTGCAGTGGTACCTAGGGAACAAAACAATACAAACATGTAATAAGATGACCTTCAAACTGACAGTTACCACCCAGGAGTAAGGCTTATTACAGTAGATGTTTTAATGAAAAAATCACCTCAACGCTCATCACAACGGCCAAGAAAGCAAATTAAATATTAGGAGAGCAACAGGATAAAACAAAGCAAAACCAAACAATACCACAAACTGAACCAAAATGAACTGCTCAAAACCATAGCACATCCCTACATCTGTGAAATTCACGCTGGTTTGCCACCTACCATTCCTCTCTCAAAAGAAAATACTACAGGCCTAAAAAACCAAAAGCTTCAAATAATGGCAAGAAATGCTCAATAGTGAAATAAATTTCACATAATGATCAGTGCAGTTAACTAGGACACTTTAGGTTGTGAAGGAATGACAAGTGCAAGGGGGACACCAAACGACATTATCAAGCAGGATCAAAATACATTACAGGAGGTAGCTCTTCACACAACCATGCAGTTAAACTGTGGAGCTCCTTACTAAAAGGATACTGTGGATGCTGAATGGTTGCATGAGTCAAAAGAGGTTGCCTGAGCTGAAAAAGATACCCACCAAAAGTTACTAACTACAGTAAGTTAGCTGGACTGAAGATAGAGAGGGGAAACTCTGTATTTGCTTATGTCCCTCTTTATAGTTAGACATATATGAACTTTTGATAAGAATCTAGTCCTACTGTCTGTGTAATGCTTCGGCAAATAATCAGCATGCAAAAGCAATTCAAGAAAGGCTGATGCTGACACAACCTAGTCTCTGAAAGGTGCAGTCCTACAGGCCACACTTCGTAAAGGCCTATACAGTCCTACTGGTTGCTCTTGCTGTACCTACAATGATCATCTGAACCCAAAGCCACCTAGTTCAAGAACTAACTGGTAGAGAACAGCCTCATCTTTCAAAAACCAAAGACATCAACCACTGTCTGAATCAGATCTCTGAACTGGTCTGCCACCCTGACACAGAAGTACCAGAGGTAGCACAGAAAAGATGACACCGTAACAATGTTTCCTTAGACAGCCTGCAACTCAAATGTATCCACAAAAGATTCACAGCAACGCCCCCCCCCCCGCAAATTGGTCAGGAAGAATACAAACAGCACTCTTTTTTTTTTCCAAATATGGATATCGGAAACCACGCATTGGACAATCTCAAACTGGTGAATTCTTAACAGACTTGCAACAATCACCAGTAGAAGATGAAGCAGGGAAGAGAAAAAAAAAATCTAAACGAATTACAACAAATTTCAAGTTTTTTGTTCAAAATACTCAACATCCATGCATTGAAACAGGACTGTAAACCAGAACGTAAGTAAAGGTTTATAGCAAAAAGAACCCCCAAAACTCCAAACCATATCACTTCTGATATTTTTCAAGGAAAACACAAGTCAAAAGGGACATGCATACGTTCACCCTCCTGTTGTGAATTTGTGTCTTCAGAGTGCTTCAGAAAATCAGACAGATTATGCTGCAAGTGTGCTAAATGCTTCATTTAAAGTTTGTTTATCAGCACATTTTTAACAAGCACACTAATTTCAACATAAAGTCTGTCAAAGAAGCAGCACATAACATTGTCAAAATAAAGTGGTCTGCTCCTTGTCCAATAGACAGTGCAGAAAACCAGAAATTATGTCACATTTTTATGTAACTTTCTGCAACAATCCCCTTCAAAGAATTGCGTTAGGGTGCAATTTTTGTATATTTAAAGACTCTATGCATCATTCCCCAGTCTGTCTTTACATTTTAAATTACTATCAATCATGAAGAGACCGTGTAGCCCTTTGTCTTCCCTTTCTCATTCAGAGCAGTTAAGACACTGAAAAGGAGGCTGAAGCACCTTTCTGACACACCTCTCAATTCTTAATTCCACCTTTCTCCCACACTAATGCACTATTTCCCCTTCTTTAATATGTTCAAGTAACTCAGAGGAAAATCCATTATTCAGATGTGTCCTATGAAGTGCAAAATCAAGACCAGATTTATCAGTCTCCTTTCCGAAGTTTCTAAGCACACAGCTAAAGCAGCTCACCCTTAAAATAACAAGGTAGTAATTACAAGACCTGAACCAATGTAAAACATTTTTTTCCTGGAGTATTATGTTTTAACTGATTAAATATACACACAATTTTAAATATATATGTAAAGTGATTTAACTATATTCCAAGCACTTAAAAGAAGTAATATTACAAATAACTAGATCTGCAAATGTGTAGGACACAAGAAACAAGTGTTTTCTGCAGTGTTAGGCCTAAAGTTGCTACAGCTTTTCCTGTCCCTCCTCACAACAACAAAAAAATAAAAATAAACAATTCCCCACCAATTTTAGTTTTGCCATGACTAGAATTTAAATGAAGTTACTCCCGTAACTTTTTGTGAGATTTAATAGCAAAGGAAGTCACCATAGGATTAAAACAACAACAATTCTGTGAGTACTTCTGTTTATAGTTTTCAGAAAAAAGAAACAGTTGGCAAATATAGCGGTTGCCGTTTGTTATAAGCAGCAAATATAGTGATTGTCACAGAATAGAATGCAACAAAAATTATTTAAATGCCAAGCAAAAAGAGGCAATTTAAAAAAAAAAAATTCCTGGAAGTTAAAAAACATAAAAGCAACATTGACCATGGTTGCCTGTTCAGCAGAAGTACCAGAGAAGTTTAGATACCAAAGTTCAGTTCTAGAAGAGAACTTGAATAACACTAAATTTACTCTACTGGAAAACATCAGAAGTAATCACACCTTTTTTACTGTCTCTTTTACCTATTTAGTGGACAATAAGCTTTTTTTTTTTTTGTCTCCACATACAAACAAGCTATGTTCTTAGAAAAAGAGATTTTCATTATCCAAATAAAAGTAGAAAAGGCCTTAGGATTTCAAGATAACCTAAAACATTAATTGACAAATACAAGCCTAAAATGTTTGGGTGTTTGTTTGGGGTTTTTTAATGTAAATTAAAAAATAATAAAAACGTAAGCAAGCAAAGGCTTTAGTGCAATTTACATATGAATATTACATAAGGAATAACCAAACATAATCACACTTCTGGCAAAAGAAAAAACATCACCCAGCAACAACATGACACATCCTATGAGATGAGTTTCTGCCAAAGCTCTACCCTTAAAGCTAAATGATTCCCCCCACCTCTAATCACCAAAATTTCCTCCATTTCCTCAACCTGCTTGAGGCAAGAAAGAACACTGTTTTCCATATACCCTTTACATTTGGCTACCCAAAGAGTCAGTTTCCACAGATATTTACAGTCTGTCACTACCACAACAGTGGAAACCTTGTTATTAGTCCCGGAGAAACAGTTTTGGCTTCTTGTAGCACTGTAATAAATGTGCCCGTGTAAGATTTTTATGACTGAAAGATAAATATTTAAATTGAAAAGTAGTAATATTCCTCCTCACCTTTTGATTAGCACTTCCCTAGAGTGAAAGTCAACTCATTTAATGAACTGGTTTACATTTGGGAGAGAACTGATCATCTTGTGAACCCACATGAATGCGTATGTCCAGATCACCAGTGATATCAGTAAAACACTAAGATGCATTTCAAATAAGAAGAGCAATTACTTTTCCCTCATCTGAACAACTGCTACCGAAAGGGACTTAACTTTGCATTTTGCATTATCTACTACAATAAGTATGCCTTTTGAAACAGCTCACAGAACAAGGCTATCAGACAGACAATACTAAAGCACCATTATTCAATGGAGACGCTTCTTTTTAGGTATGACTACTTTTAACTTCTTTGTAAATTACAGTCTTGATATATTTTTTTCCCCGAGGAAAATGCAAAAGCTTATTTTCACACAAAAGCTAAACTTTGAGACAAGGTGTTAAAAACTGGAAAAGTAGCCATAGCAAGAAGTTTGAGTGTGAAAGAGGAAAGTTCCAAACAAGTGGAAGAAGGAAAAGGTTACAAAGATAATGAAAAATATACAATGTATATGTACTTTTTTGCAATGTTTCCTCTTTTAAAATACTAACTCCTTAATCCCACTTTTAAAACAGCCAGAGATCATTTCCCAGGGTAAAGCTGAAAGGACAAAGAGCACAAAAGGTGAGAAGACAGTACAAAGAGAAAACTATGTGAATAAGAAAAGACTTTATAACATTATCAGCAAGACAAGAGTACTGAAGACTGACTATTCAGCCTACCGATCTGCAAATAAAGAGGATGCAAATCAAATCATATTGTGAATTCTCCCAAGAAGCTGACTGAAAACAGACAAGTGCACTACATTTACCAGAACCTAGTCTTGCAAGATAGCAACTTATCAGGTTTCCCACCAAGTGTCAACGGAAAGAATGCCACCACCTAACCCAGCACAGCCTTCTTTGCAGTCAGGTAATCCTCAACAGTACTGAACGCTCACACTTGGCATTCAGCTTTAGAGTAAAGACGATCTAGTGCTTGCCACAGCCATTTTCTAAGCATTTCCTTTTGAACCCGAACTTCACCTGACTCTGAAGCAGCACAATACTAAACTGCTAACTAGCACATTGAATACGTTTGTTTTTACCAGACAAGGATTGAAAAGAGACACACTAGAGAACATGACAGGATAATTTTTAAACTTAAATGCTTTAAAATAGTTATGGTATTCTTTGATATACAGGTAAATTTAGTTACTGCCATGAATGGTTTGCTCTTTGCAAGCTTTCACATAACTGACAATGTCACGCATTTATAAACAACCTGAAAAATATCAGTCAAGTCAGTCAAATACAACTTTCAACAGTACTCTTAAAATTTAAGTCAAAAACAAATATAAAAGCACATTTATTCATTTATTCAGGAAGAGACCAAAAAACAAAACCCCGAAAAAAACAAACCACCCCAAACCAAACCACTAGAACACCACACTTCATTATAGGAGAAAACAAGAGTCTAAAAATGATAGATTCTACCTTCTCAGAGAAATAAGCTTCAAAGAAATTGAAGAGATCACTTTCCACTAGTAGTACTCATGAGAGCAAGAGTTATGTAGCTAAACTTTAAAATAGCATATGGAGATCAAATATGGATCCCAAACATCCAAACCATAATGAAAAAAGTCTGGGATAACCTAAAGGTTTTGTTGTGGTTTCTTTTTTGTTGTTGTTGTTGCATTTTTGTTTTGAAATGAAGTATTAATGCAGCTTAACATTTATAGACTTGAAATTCAAAGTAATAGTCAAAAGCAAGTACTTTCAAATTTAAGCACATCACAAAAAGCATGAAAATGTATTAATCCCAAAATCAGAAGAACCAACAAAGAACCAGTCTCAAGACGTGTATATTTTTCTACCTTTATTCCCAGAAAGGAAGACAAGACAACAGCTGAGTCACACACCCCTGTATTTTTTTTTTTTTTTTTTTTTTTGGTTTGCACTGATTTTTGCTTAACTGTCTACAGCTTTGCAACTTTTTATTTTAATGTTGTCAGCA
This sequence comes from Ceryle rudis, assembly GCA_033439905.1. Classification (NCBI taxonomy): domain Eukaryota; kingdom Metazoa; phylum Chordata; class Aves; order Coraciiformes; family Cerylidae; genus Ceryle; species Ceryle rudis. The sequence continues at coordinate 29,454 of JAAGNO010008460.1, read as the reverse complement.
GACCTCCTCTAGGATTTGCTGGTCAGTCTTAATGCATCTAGCAATACAAAGTTAGCAAGAAGCAAAACAGAGGACTGCCCATTATTTGAGATTAAAGAGCAGAATAATTGAAATAGAAAGTCTGACCCAGTCACCTGTACTTCACACAAACACATAAAGTAGGAAGTAGGGAGGAAAGTTTGGCTGATTAGTCAGATAATCACTTAAATGGAAATTCACTAATCTTCAGCTTAAGCTTTACTTCAAAAAAATAACTCATTCGTAACTATTTGAACGATACCGAATTTCTATTCAATAAAAGAATAGTCTTATAGGTATACTTTCATCAGCATATCCAAACAGCAAAGACAGCAGATATGATTTTTCCCTCTTTTTGAAAAGCTATGAGTATAAAATTGAAATTTATTATTTAACCATCAGTTGTGGTTGCAGTCAGAATGGGAGAATTATGAACAATGTCATTATCTTGAGAAGATATCTTAGAACAACTGAGCTGTATTCAGACTTATTAATTTGATAAGGCATGAAACTAGGATCAGAAAAGAGACACAGGACCTGCACTGCTAAGCACTGTACCATCTAGGCTGCATACACGATGCTGGGAAACTACTTGTCATGGGATCCTACTTGTGATGTAAGAATCAAAGAGTAAGGATGAGAGGCCAACACACAGTTAGTCAACATAGGAAAGAATTCTGAATTCAAAGAAGTTATCAAGAAAATGACTCCCAGCCAGTATCTCAACATCAATATCTCTTCTGGTATCAGAAGACACCACAGAACAGATGAGCCAGAGATGGGTGACTGCTTAGTTTGTAGATCCTGATGGTTTCAGTGTCAGCTGGGCACAAAGCTGCTCAGTGTTCCAAAAGTTTTGGGATGATCACTTAAGACTAGAGATCTCTGTAGGTGCCTCCTTAAATCCAATTCCATTACCTCTTGGATCGACCGTGACGGAGAATAGCATTTGTATTCTCCAGCCAGACACCGACTGAGATCATCCTCCCCAGTCCATGCATTTGCATTTCCTTCTGTTGCAGTCTGGGCAAAGGAGGTGAACCACAATCTTTTTGGGCTAAGCTAGAGCTGCAATGTGTCCAAGTCACCTGGAGCCTGAATCATTGGAATACTCCTAGAGACCATAGTCTATGAATGGTTGTAGGCCCCTTGGGCTTTAAAGTGTTTGCACAGTTAGGTGCAAACAAGCCAGTCAAGCAGGATGACTGGTGATGCAGTTTTGGAGTCAGGATCCTGGGCCTGTTTGGATATTTAAGCCTTAAGTACTAACAAGTACTTATCAAGGCTAATGCTAAGTTACTAGTAAGTAACTTATAATTTATTAGAACAGCCCTCACATCTACAGTTTTGCAGTATTAAGATATATTTATTATACATGATAGGAAGTCCTTCCGATAAAACAAATCTTCCTCTGTAAAGTGTAAACTGCACAGAACAAAGCCTTTAAGGATAGTGCAAGAAAATGGACAAAAGTCTAACAGCTTAGACTGACTGGAAGCCCTGGGAACTCTGGCTTCCAAATTTTGATCCCTCTGGGTTTGGAAGGAGGACCTTGTTTGGTTTGTTGTTTTGTTGGTAGGTTTTTTTTTTTAAAGTTTTCCCTCCTTTACCCCCTTGTGTTTTGGTGCTTTCCACACTTCCCCCCCCCAGAGGAGGAGTAGAGGTGGATAGAAATGAGGGAAACACTTCTAAACAGTTGTGTCTACTAACTGTAATACATATTTATCAATAACAAGCTATATAATGAAGTACTTCTACAGATATAGGCAAAAAAGAGAGGTACAGACAAGAGGAGTTAGTGAAAGTAAGTTGGGAATGTGTATGTAAAAAAAGGCTATCCTTTGAGCTAGGCAAGGAGAGTTCTGAAATGTAATTAAACTATGCAATTAATCTAAGCCTACTCTCCATTAAGTAACGTTTGAGAACTATTATAACTAATTTTAATGGTAACACTTCTGTTATTAAAAGAAGGAAAAAATTGCCCTCTCTGTTTGCAACTTTTTGTTTTAGGAGGGGAGCCCAGCATGCAAAGCAAATTCAGAACAGGAGGAAAATAAGCTGCTTGACTCTGAAGTTATACAGGAATCTTTCCCCAATGGGTCAGAAGCATCACAATTATCAAGGACAAGGAATTGAAAACATTTAGGTTTTCTAGGTTAACTCTTTGATCTATGCTGAGTGAAAGAAATAAAATTGTAATAAAACTTTATAAGACATGAATAGCAATTCTCATCCCTCCAAAACACCTAGACATATTTGCTTCAGGCTTCCTGAAGATAAGTTATTCTACCATCAGGTCACATATGGAAAATATCAGACTGACTTTTTATGTTTTTACAAAAGTCTACATTTCAGTTATGAGATAATGCAAAGCTAATATCTCTCTAATAAACCAGTACTGATATTTATAAGCTAGTGATACCATTAGCTGTACCTAAATCTGCTATCGCTCCTTATGACTTTTGTGAAAGGTTTCCACAATATTCCAGCTGTTTTCCATCACAGTGTTCAATGTGGCATAGAAGATCCCGAGAGATGCTGTGAGGTAACCCCAAATCAAAAAAAAAGTACTGAAACAAGATAGACATATAATTTGGAATAAAACCAAATAATTAAGAATGGTTTCATTTGTTATATACTGTCAGCTACCGGTTGCCTTATATGTACATAAGCAGCCCACCTTCAAATGTAATTAGCAATACAAAGCGACCAAATAAAAATTACAGAAAAGCTTAATAGCTGGAAAAACATTATTTGAAGTCTGAGAGCTTTCAAATGACAAAATTCTGTAAACAGAAAGAAGAAAGTGATAGGAGTAAATTAAAATTCCACTATGTAAACAGAGGAACTAATGTGGAATTGAATGTCATCCAAAAATTACTCTCAAGTCAAAATGCTGTATTTAAAGAAATAATGTAAAATAACTCCAGAAAAGCTAAGACAGTGGGAGTTTTTCTTTTACCACTAGTGAGAGTATTTTACAGAATACATATCTAGACCTCCCCCTTACATTTAATCATGTATTTTATAATCCTACAGTATTCCTCTCCAGACTGTAATTTCAAGGTTTTTAATCTTTGTTCTGAAGTACAGTCCTTGCATATCCAAAATTTTCATGTGAGTGTAACGGGTGTCTACAAAAATCAGATTCTATTCTTGTGAATGTAAGTACATAGATTTATACCACATCTTAGTTTTCCTACACTAGCTGCATAAGACCAAGAAGAGGGAAATACCACCAGATTTTATCCCTTATATAGCACCTTTTATTAGTGAAACTACATAGCTTGCAGATTTACAGAGTGAGATTCAGCTGCAGTTTAGGATACTTAGAGTTAATTCTCAGAAAAGCAATTTTGTAAACATAAAGAAGCAAACTAATAAACACAAAATCTACGGAAGAAAAGTGTAAAGGGAGCTTTTCAATCAGTCTTAGTGGAAGTAGTCAAAGTGTTGTAGCAGTTCCTTGAAGAAACAAAATTTAAAATAGGTAAGATATGGGCACCTCACGTGACATTGTAATGTTTTCACTATGATCTGCTATGTGTTTTTTGTCTCAAAAAGCTATAGCCTTTACTTTTATTCCTCATCTTAGCAAAACCTCTTTATTTTCTAGTTCAAGATATTCTTTATATTTGAAACTACTATCACTGAAATCAGTATCTCAATAACATGCCTTATGGCAAAAAAGTAGCAGTTTTAAACCTGAGTGCAGGTTTATTTCAAATGTACATGATGTTAGAATCAAACTGCAAATATTTCCACTGCTGTGACTTATTCAACAAAACATTTCTGCTTCAGTGAAGCAAAGAATGTGTTTATTTCCCGGAACGTGTAGAGGCTAGTTTCCCAAGCTCCACATGGAACTGTATCCTGCGCCCATTCTGTCCCCCCCCAGCTTCCCATGCTCCTTGCTTTATCCCATGAAGAGAAGCAGTAATAGTCCTGAAGAAGGAAGAACAATTTGGCTAGACATACTGTTCTATTATAATCTAAAAAAAACCCCCAAACAAACAAAAAAGAAAATAGTGCAGATAACAACAACAACAAAAAATAATAAAAATGACAAGGCTGTTCCTTCAGTAGTACTTTGGCTGTACAATGCTCTTGGTGCCTAGGTGTTATTTCCTCTCTTCCTTGAATCTCACTATTTATTCCAACTTAGCTGTTTGTACAGCCAAATTCTAGACCGAATTTGCACATAACGTGAACACCACTGATTGTAGATTGGTCCAGAAATGAACAGTAATGTGGAAGTGCTAGAAACTATCATTTTTAACACAGCTTGAAAAGGTTCAGTGTCACAGGTACTTCTCCTTAGTAGGAAGCCTGTCCAAGGATTCTGCTGAATCTGATCTTGTTTTGCATTTTGAATGGAACAACAAAACACCACTTGCAAGAATAGCTGACATAGACAAGCTGATTAAAATTAAAGAAATAGAATTATTTTATCTGCCATGTTCTTATGACCAAAGGAAGATAAGGGATATAGTTTCTAATGTTTTTTGCTTATTTGCTAAGACAGACTAGCTGAAAACATAATGATTGCTCAAAGAAACCAATGGTATCTTTGGAAATATCTTCTGCTCCTTACCTCTTCCAGACCTTCCTACATCTCTCCTTCACTTGTGCCAACTTTAAGTGTTTTGAGGTTAAAAATCTCACTAGGTTTAAAAATAACCTTAAGAAGGGAGTTGATTTAATTCTTTTTATATCATAGATAGATTCACAATCTAGCTTACTGAAGAGTTTCATTAACAGTTTAATCATAACCACTGGGGCAGCACAACACTAGCCTCAACAGACAGGAGAGTGAACTCTGCAAGTCTAAATTGGTGCTGAGAGAAAAGAATTATCGAACTGTACTTATGTCACTCTTTCTCTGCTGAACAGATACCAGTTTGGGACAGTCTATGCTACCTTCCATCTCAGAAACTACATCTTTGATTCACTGGGGTTTCACTTCCATTTCAGAAGCTACATCTTTGATTGACTGGAGTTTCACGTTAGTTTCCAGTTCAAAGGACTCCTTTTCTGTCATTCAGTTGAGAAAAAAAGTCTTCAAGTAAAGAAAGTGAACATAGATTGAAATTTTAAAAACATACTCCCATTTCTAATGTTTAGATGCTGACCCGATATACAGGATTGATATTTACAGTTTATTTGCCTGAACTAAGCAAATTAAACTATAACAATATCATTGTGTATTTAGTTTTCTGACATCCTAAAAACACACATAAGTCATTGTGTCCCCTTTAAAGTTTACACAAAGGTGATAGCAATTCTTCTGGCCTCCAATACTCTCTTAACTTGTTCATTATAGAATCCTTTCAACTTTGCCTCTAGCAATTCACAAACTCATTTTTTCATGAGTAAATATTTAAACCAGATCTGTTTTAAAATGTCTACAGAAAGAAAGAAGATAAAAGCAAGTATTTAGATTTATAGCTAACCAGGTAATAATCAACTGCTACTAGTGCTGAAAGAACTTCATCCATGTCTCAGTTTTAACATGAACCTTTAGTCCAGGTAGGGGGCTGTGAGCCTTTGTGCCCTTATGGTAATGTTCTTAAGCAAACAAAAGATTGCCACACACCTCACAGGACAATTAATTCATTGAAACAGGACATTTAAACTTTTCCTTTTCAACTGTAATATGTTAGCTGCACTAATATTTGACTTTCTGTTTCACAGTTGAAAGAAAGAAGGATAAGAAAGGCTCAGAATTAGAACTTAGTCCTCTGACCATTGAGAACTTGCCCCGTACACCTAATGGTCTGTCTCAATTTAACTTCAAGTAATGCAGTCTTAAACATCTTCGCTATCAAAATATATTCATTACTGAAATCAACAGCAAACATTTTCAGCATAAGGTGGAAAAAGCTTTGTTTCACACACTGTTATTTATACCTCCTGGTAGAATGTTTTTGACATTCTGTGATCTGAAGATACATATTTTGAACAAAAGCCTTCTGAAAACCAGAATGACCTACAGTAATCATATGGTATGGTAATCGGTGGATTAAAACAAATGTACATCTAAATTCCAGTAAGCCAAGATCAGGATTTCAGTCTTGATATCAAACCCCACAGTATTTGCTAGGAAGAACATATTTCTCCAGATACTTTTAAGATATGCTGCCTACACGCCAGAAACAGTTGAAAAGTTTTGAATTTACTTTCTAGGCTTACATTGTACACAGGCAGGAGTTAATGCTGCGAACATTGCAACACTGAAAACTAGTAAATCAGATTTCTTTAAAAAGAGTAAGTCAAATAAGTTACAATCTTTAATAAGAATTAAATTATTCTGATTCAAAGGTATATAATGAAATTTTCTCAAATCATAAGAGAAATGCACAGAAAGCCACATTTATAAAAACTTTTACAATTGAAGATACCGTCTGAGAATATGGTTTTGTAAGTTTATTACCCAAAGGGCACTAAAACTCAAATGGAAACAAAACAAGGGCATTTGGCTTATTTGAAAAAAATTACTATTTCAGTAGTACATGAAGTGCTGAAGAATCCTTATTTCATTAAATTTAATACACTATAAAACCATTTAAAGTATGGTTTTAATGTGCAATAGTATATACTTGGTTATATTTTACTTTAGCACAATTAAAAACAAACAGTGTGTCCTTATTAAAGTACCGTGAAGCACTTCAGAAACTTGACAATTCATTCTTCCTATAAACAGTTCTCTCTGTTTGGAATAGGGGAGGGACTTAACTTCACAGTTACAGGAAAAAAAGTAAATGCAAGTTTTTCTATAAGGTTATGCTGAGTCAATTTTAATTTCTATACTAGAATAATAAATGCAACAAGAATAACTCATTCCTTTTATTGAAGTAAAAACTTGATAGGATGTAGACCATCAGCAGTTTGGGAAGAAGTAGTAAAACCGCTTCTGTTGCAGAATAAAGAGGTTCTCTCATTTAAAGAAATTCTAATCCTCTCACTGGCCATAACCAATGAAACCAATTACTTATTTCCTTCTTAATTTATATAGTACTATGAAGACATCTATCTATACCGTTCTCTTGCTATAACCTTAGTACAAAAGTTATTTTTAAAGATATGAACAGATTACCCCTTTTGGGTGTCAGGAAAGAATTCATACTCACTGAGGGCTACCTGATAGGTAGAGGGTCTAGGAAGGCTGCCTTTCTTTTGGCATTAATACAAGCCAGAAATTAAAATTACTATGACAACATAAGCAGTGGACTCAAGACTCCCTAAATCATGTGGTGTGACAGGAACGTTTATCTTCAAGTGACTGGTCATATGAGGAAACTTTGGAATGATAGTGCTGGACTGGCTGAAGTGTATTAAAGTCATTTACCAATAAGAAAACAAGCCTTTAAAAGAATCCTTCCTAACTGTGACTGTCATTTTTTTGTCAAGCTTTCAACTTGAAGCAGAAAACATTCCAAAGCAAAAAAGTTAATCCCACTCCAAGAGGAGGAAAAGAGTACTTACAGTGAGGCTCATAGGGAGGAGGAGGATCACCACAAGGAACACATTCCATGTCTTGAAAGCCTCCAAGCTTGGTCTTCCTATAAAATCTAGAAGATAAAGAAATGAATGATAAAAACCCCAATTAATCAAACCCAGTATTTTTCCTCACAAAATAAATCAGGTATTTAACAAAAAAACTCAGAACTGCAAACTTTTGTCAATCGGCGCCCCAACGCAAACTGTCAGGAAATAGAACAAAAAAAGTAAAATGAAGTACATTAGACATTAGTTAATAGTAGAGCAGTAAAGTAAATTCAGGAAAAATTCTAAATCAGTCCAAATGTATAGTGAGTATAATCTTATATTCACATAAGAAATAAACAAGTCTAGAGATTTCAAACAGAAATCAATATCCGGTTTTCCACATAGATCAATGCATACAAGTATGATGAACTTACATTATGGAAGCTTATTTACACATTTAAAAAATAAAAAAAGTGAACCAATTAATCTATAAAACCCTCTTAAAAGAAAAAAGATATTACAAGGTGTTTATTACTATGAACAATATATATCAGATCAGACTGTCAATGCTTTCTAGTTAAAATCCTAAAATATCCTCTAGGTCAGAGAAGGGGGGGGGGCGGGGGCACAGAGCGGCGTCTGCAAGGGGGGGCACGGAGGAGTGAGGCGGGCGGTGGGGGGGGAGGTGGAGTGAGCAAAAGAGGTGGGCCCACGAGGGTTTGGGTTAGGGGGGGTTGTGTCTGAAGATATATGGCAGATTGAGGAGGAAGAGGTTGAGCATGACTTTTGCTCTTCACAGTATCAAGGGCCTTGCTAAGATTTAGCAGCAAAACTCAGAGGAAAAAGATATCCAATATATTTTTATTGGCATATATTTTATATATTACATAATATTACATATTATTTAATATTACA
>JAAGNO010008460.1:0-18749 GCA_033439905.1 Ceryle rudis | reverse complement strand
TATATATAAATATCAATGAAATAAAATGGCTGAGAAATATATAGGAAACAAATGTATTAGCTTTTAATCATCTCTGAAATACATAACCTGAAAATACAATGGCTGTTACAACTGCAAATCAGTTCTCATAACCTAACCCTATCACTTAAACTACCAATCCATAATTCAGAAAAGCATCAGATATGTATTTTAGCCAATTTATGGCAGGTATTTTTAATAGTGGAACTTGGCCACAATGTAAGGAATAGCCTTTTGGAGATCTTAACACTTAATACTAGAAAGAAGATTAGCAACAGAGAACCAGGATGACAGGATAACAAACTAAGGATTTATAACAGCAGTTTCAGTGAACTTCCACACTGTTATAATTTGTTCCAAAACAATTATTTGAGATCTATTTATGATTCTTAGCCAGGATCATGCTCTGTGTTTTTACCACAGCCACTACTTTCGAAGTAAAAATATGTATCTCTGAGAATTACTAGGCATTGATCTAAGGAGGGATAAAAAAAAAAAACCAAGCAAATAATGTGATCAGTCTTCAAGAAGGTAACTATATATGTTTTCAAGTGTTTAATTCTTTTAACAATGAAGTCAGTTACCAGTAACACAATATTTTGAAGCGTTTTGCTCAGGCACTGCATAGACAATAACTCTCATAGATCAGGTAGGTACTTATCAAACCATTTTTATAGATGAGATAATTAAGACTGCACTTCTGAAGTTACCTGCTCAGATCATACAGTAAATTATTGGCAATGCCAAGATTATGACCTAAGACCTTCATACATACATAAAAACCACAAACGCTTATCTGGAGAATATGAACAAGCAAATGTTAATGTAAATTAGTTTCGAATTTGTTCACGTCCCATCTTCAGAAATGGACTTACCCTGGTAAACAGTCTCCACATAGTGCATTGCTGGTGGCAGAACAGTTGGCCTTCTGAAACCGGTTAACTAATGCACAATCCAGACAGGGCTTGCACTTCTGAAAGCCCCAGTCTTCCTTGAATCTGTTTGGCCTGCATGTCATGCACTGTGCATCCTCCCCATATCCAAAGCCGCATTCCTGTAGGGATTAACAAGCAATAGCAAGCTATTCAGTCACTGAAAGCGTGAACAAGAAGAGAATGCTGGGATAAAATGAAGACCTAGTCTAATTATTACTGAGAGTAGGTCTTTCTAGAGACAAAAGCCATCCTTTCAGCAAGTTCAAATGTGTCTTCCACTGCTAATAATCTCCCTTACTTCTATAAGTAATACTTAGTCATCCACTTTATTCATGAAACCACCATGTATTTGAATGATAAAGGGCTTCAAGGACTCCCACAGTTTCATTATTACTAGCTTATGGCAGAATTATTGAGCTGTCTGTTTTTTAATTAGGTCAGTCATGTGAAAGTGTAGAAACTGGGACAAGTGAAGTATAAAGGCACTTACTCAGTTACAAAAACAGCAAAGAAGCACTTTGATATTAAGGTTCATAGTTAAGGTGAACAAAGTTAATTGCTGAAGAGAGTGCACTGATCTTCAAAGGCTTAGAATTTCTGTTACCAAATAAAACAGAGCAGGTTAATGACCATCAGCTAGGCATGAAATGTTGCTTAGCCACTAAGAATATCAGAAACTCAATCTGCTCCTGTTCTAACAGTTTTTGAACTGTTGGAAAAGTTTAATAGCTCTGCAGATCACAAGGAGGCATGATACTTTACTATATAAGGAATATTGTTATTGTTGGTTATTTATCCAAAATTTAGCTGTTTATAAAGAAATTATTTCCATTCATTTGCAAAATGACACCTAATACAACTGCCAGGCTACAAAGAGAAACACTTCACCCAACAATATGTAATAGTTTGGGGATTGAATTCTACAAACTGGTTATCAAAGAGCTATCAATGTATTTAATTTTTACATCACTATTTCTTAAAGTCACTAAAAGTTGCTACTCTCTTTTCTCCTCTGAAGATTCCAATAATTTTTTGTAGTACTTTGGAATTAGATTTGGTGCATTACTGACACATTGCAAAATGCAAGAGGAATAGAACAAATTGCTGGAAAGGACCTATTTGGAGGGGAGTAGGAAGGAAAGGCACAGTATGGGGACCTCCTTCTCCAGTATGTGGTCTCAGTGGAAGAATAGACATCTTCCCAGTGGGAAAACTCCAAGAATTCTTCAACTAGGGAAACTTAAAAGGTTTCTACCAATTTTCCTCCACAACACATACATGTTCAATGCATACAAACAACTCTTAAAAAAAAACAAAACAAAACAGTTTCTCCAAGGCTTTGCATTGAGAAAGCATCTAAAGAACAAGGTATGTGAAAGACTTGGCCAATATGCATTTTATAGTGCCTCTAATTTGCAATTATAAAGCAACAATAAACAACTCCAGATGCATTTTACTGGACTTTTTAGAAAGAAAATTGAAAATTTGATGTTAAGAATGTCTTTGCTGTCCTCTGAAGAAGAGCAAGCACTGAAGTACACAGAAAACAATTCTAAGAAAGCAGCTCTAAATGGACACTAAAAATAGTGTTATTCCTCTGTCTCTAGACACAGGAATGTTTACAAAATATGTTTTAGGTTTTGGGTTTTTTTTTAGTCGAAATGTATTTTCTTACTATTGACTATTACTCAGATTAAGGAGCAGACAGACAAATCATTGCAGTTAGTAACAACAACAACAACAACAAAACGCAGCATACTACAGTTTCATACACTGTACAGCACACTCCTCCTGTCATCCTTTTTTAAAATTTACTTCAGCCATAGTACATTTTCTACCTTTTTTATTTCAAAACTATCAGTTTCTGCTAGAAATCAATGTCAAAACAATGGATGTTCTAGCAGTTCTATTTTATGTCACCTAAAAATACCTTACTGTGTTCAGTTTTATATTCTATTTCATTTATGCCATTTTAAGACTGTATACAAAGCTACATGATTACCACTGGGTAATAACTTCTGTTAGAAGATTTTGTTCTTCCAAAGACTAAATAAACTTTTTAATTTAATCTCATTATTCCTTAACACATTATTTCTAAATACATACTCTTTCCTCTTTCTATTTAGATCATCCAAATAGCGTTATAGGATATATTACACAGCTCAGTCAAACCATGTATATTCATATCTTTTGATAAATCACTTCCTCCCAAGTCCTAGTAAACTTTCAAATATAAGGTTTAAGTTGACTTAATTATAAGTTTTCCTTTCCAGACTACCTTTGAGGTTTCTGATCAAAATCAAGCAAACACCAGGAAATAAAGTTAGAATTAAATGCCTTCAACTCACTGGCCTGAACTACCAAAGCTTGAGTAAGTTGGTTCTGGGTCTATCAGATCTACTTTGCTATAGTTGGATGTATGGACACATCTTAGTAGTCTTTTGTACTGTGGAATGGTTTACTTTAAAGCTATAAACATGATGGAAGAAAAATGAAATCTTCTGCCCATGGAATTTACAGTCTCCATTCTTTTCAAAGATGGCTTCTAAGTCCTTGCCAGAAATTCTGCAGATATAATGCATAACAACTACAGCTTCATGTATGTGCTTTTTATGTTCACATAATATTTGAGGTAGTTAACTGCCTGGCAGGTGCAAATAAATATTCAAGCTTGTAAACCAGGCAGAACTTCAAACAAATCTGTCTGTACTCATAATTAACCACATTCCCCAAACTAAAGGATATGACTTAGACGACGGATCCAAACTCTTTGAAATCCTGGACTTCATAATTTAGCAGTCCAGCAAAGATACAAACAATCAACTGTTCATGTTTTATCAGTACATGTGCAAAACTCATGTGCACCAGTTTTCTTAGTGCTCTATTTACAAAGTTGTTGAGTTATATGGCTGATGAGATCTGAATAGTTCCCAACTTCCCTCATCCCTTCTATCCTCCCACTCATATTTTTAAAAGGTGGCTCATCTCCTGTGGCAGTTCAGCTCAGGGCTGCAGAAAAGAGAAATAAAAATTGTAGCCTCATTTAGCTAGATTAAAAAAAAAAAAAAAAAAAAAGTTTAGTTTTTGTGCCAGAAAAAGAGAGAGAGAAGGTAAATTAAATATACGCTATATTTATTTCACCTATTGTGAAGCGTACTGTGAAGAACACTTAACCCAGTGTTCCCATTCCACTTCTCCTTTTCAATGCTACCATCAATGGTACCACATAACATTATTGAAAAACTTCTCTCTCAAATGTTACACAGTATGAGCCATGAAAACCTAAACGCTAATTTAAAACCCGGCATTAAAATTAATTTTTAAAAAATCCTCAGAATTCAAGTGGATTCCTGTTTTCTGGATATTTGGATAGCTTTCACCATCATGGTATTGTGACATCTTTTTATCTTTTAATGTATGTATCCCCAGAACGACTTTGTTCAGAAGTGGTTATTGTCAAGCTGTCATTTCAATGTTTCTGAACTACAATGTCAGATGTCATCTGTTGACAAAACAATCTAGAATTTCAATATAAGCTTGCTGAGGCTGAGATATGGACTGCTTTTTCATATATAAATACAAAAATATATGCAAGCTATAGAGTTACAGTTTTGTTTGTTTGTTTTAACGCAAATTATGGTAAAAGGACTGGAAGGACTCATTTCTGTACTGGAACATTTTCAGGAAAAGGCTGAAACCCAAACTATCCCAGTTTATTTTTTCTGCATTAATTGTGATTTAGATAAATCTGAATCATACATAAGATTTGACTTATACAGAAACACATCACTGGTAAGATAGGACAAAAAAGGCTCTTACTATCAAGGCGCACCAATGACTATTCAGGCACTGGTACCCTGAAGACACTTAAAGGACCAAAGATATTAAACCACTTGCTTAACTGCACAACCCTTTGTTTCCTGCTAAATGAAGAACAAATGAAATAATGCTGAGCCACATGATGCAAACACTTCTTTCTGAATCCATACAGTCATTTTAGTCTCCCATCCCAGAAGAAAGCACTGCTTGAAAAAAATAAATTAAAAAAACCCCGCCGAACAAAACACAACCTCGGACAAAAAACCCACACACTCAAAAGCAAGCTATTTCAGTGGTTCAAAGGCTTCACAAGCATTACCAAGGACACATGTTTATAAGAAGAAAGGGCTATACAGACTTTTTTAAAAGTAATAAATAGAAGCAAACAAACAGGAGAAGAAGCTTGCACTCCCTTCTCCATCAATGCTAAATTGTTGATACAATAACAAAGCTGGCTTTCTTACGATGGCAATGTCAAAAGCACTTCATAAAAAATGCAATTAAAATAAGTGATCAATGAATGGGTTTTAGTTCTAAGTTAACACAACATCTGCAGCACTGCTGTTAGAACAGTTGATAGGGAATCAGAAAGGAAAAGTTGAGGGTGCACTATTTTTTTCTTACTTTAAGGAACAAATAATTACTTTAAAAACTTTCTTGGAAAAAGTGAGCCCCACGGAACTGCAACAGCAGAAGCTGAAAAGAATAGATTCAGAGCTAGTTATGTGTGTTAAGGCTGGGGATTTTTATTGGTTCTTTTGTTTCATGCTATAAAGGGTGTCTGAAGTTGTTTTTCTATGCAGACAGAAAGGTCAATCAACATATCATAGGTTGCTTCCTTGCACCAGATGTTTGATGAAGGAAAAGGAGACCTGCTTCTTGGCTCAGAAAAGGATTGAGCACTAGTTTGCAACAAAAAGTAAATGCTCATCATAGAATCATAGAACAGTTGAGGTTGGAAGGAAACTTGAAAGAACATCTGGTCCAACCTTTCACGAGACAGGGAGCCAAGATGAGATGATCTAGCATCCTGTCCAATTGCGTCCTAAAACTCTCCAGTGATAGGGACACTACCACACTCCTGGGGCAGTTGCTCCAGTGAATGGTTCATTGCACAGTAAACTCATTATTTACAGTTCACTGTAAGTAATTTCTTTCTTATATCAACATAAAACCTCTCTCTTAGTACAATTCCTGCCCATTGCCCCAGTCTTGTCTATGTGGCACCTTGAGAAGAGAGAGCCTCCATTCTCTTGTTCGACACTGTGGTGCCTTGTCTACTCTATTCCACCAAAAACTTCCTGCATTACCATGGGCAAGTTGATTTCTTAGTGTCTGATGTATAAATTAAGAAAGGCAACAGCATTTCCCTAACTTAGAAAAGTATTATGGAATGCTCAAATAGTCTAGCAACAAAGGTCATATAAATAACTGAAGTTAATAGTTGTAAATATATGTATATACCCATATATATGTGTGTGTATATATACTTGCATACACACCCACCCACTCTGTACAGGTGGTATTTTGTCCTGCACATTTATCCATAGTGCTGATGCAAGTCTGTGGTATATCTGGTGAAATGGGAACAGACTGGACCTGATTTGGTTAGGCTTTAACCATAGCTTAAGTCACCTGTGCAGCCTGTGTTAAGAATCTTAAGTCTGATCTTCAGGTGTCACTGTGTCTTCCCTTAAGCATAGTGACAACTAATGATTTGACTTAACTAGGTTTTATAAACACACAATAAAAATCCCATTGAAGTTTAAAAAAAACCAAGACAAACCAACAACAAACAAAGCAAACAACAAACAAAACAGATCACAATTAGTTAAAAGCATATTAGTTTTAATTTCTAGATCACACAGTTTAACAAAGGCAAAAGGAAGAAAGTACACTCACAAACATATTTATGCACTAACCTCGTTGCTGATCAACTCGGTTGCAATGTATTTAATTCATAGTACCCAACTGTACCACAGTATATACCTTAATTTTTATCTTGAGAACTCCAGCTTTCCTTTTATAGTGTTTAGTTTCCTAACTCTACATCATTTCTGACAGGAACACAGTTCCTATTTTTGTAGTCAGTAATAAGAAGAAATCAACAGATTTACATTGTAACTAAGATGAAGTAGTTTCTCATGCAGAAGAGTAAAGCAAGGGTTCTAAAGCCCTTGACATTGGACCTCTCTGCTTCAGCTTACTCAGCAGCAACAGTTCTACCTGAACTGGGTTTCAAGGGAAGAAAGACACGTTCACATTGACTGTTCACTTGGTCCACTGCAGCATAAACCAATAGTTGAATAATAATTCACCAATATAGGCTGAGGGGTTTGTTACTAACATAAAAAAATCTGTCAGTCTATTGCTTAAAACATTTTTTTTTTTTTTTTTGAGGGAGAAGCACCAAACCAAAAGAACCAATGACAACATTGTATTTTACTATATAGTTTTATCCATGAGCATTAAATATTTTCCAGGAGAAGAGACACATTATTTGTTATTAAGAAACTGTTATTAAACTACAGCATAATTACATCATTGCCTTCTCACACTGAAAAAACCCCAAGCAAACAAAACTCCCCCTGTGCTGCAAATTACTTCAAGTATATCATTAAATCCCTTTTCCCTTTGCATTCTGACCTTTGACTTAACATACTTTGTTGCTTCAAGCTGTAGTTCAGTGACTACTTTCAACTGCATTTCATTAACAGCCACCACATCACATCCTTCACTATGATTCACGGAAAATTGTACCTCTCTTTATAAAGGAAATTATGCTTCCAGACATATTTAGGTTTGACAAAAATCTGTTTAGTTATTTCAGATCTAGCGTAGTAGTAAAAAATAGTATTTGAAAGCCCATTCATGTCTGGGAGAAGTAATTGCTTATGCATTGTAATTAATCAAGCATTCATATTCTCAGAAAAACTAGTGCTGGGAATGAGGACTATCAGACTGTAAACAAAAATATTTAAAGTAAAAACAATTTGAATAGTGTACTATTACAAACTATAACCTTCTTCTTTCAGTTTAACATTTCTTAAACTAAATTGAAAGTGTAATACAGAAGGCATTAGATTTTATGGTTTCATTTTTTTATTTGCCAACTAGATAACTATGCTACATCAATACACATAATACTGCTCATTAGGACCACTGTTATAAAGTGCTGTATTTACAAGTGTCTTTATAAATTAAAACATCCCCCAGAACCTTTTCAGTCCTCATATTTAAGGCCAATCTGAAAAAAACCCAAACTTCCAAACAAAACCACATGTATACTGTTATAGTCATCTACAAATCTCTACTTCAACAGCATTGTTTGTATGACTAAACCTTAAGTAATACTGCCAAACATAAGAAGTAATCCTCACTAAACTGTAAAACAAAATATTTCTGCTAGCACACTGAACACTAGCTACAGTGGGTGGAGAGATAGGGAAAAATGTGTCATTCAATTTCAGTAAATCTCTTCAAACCACCCACAAACCACAATACTTAACTTGGGATTTTTTTCAGAGCTGAATATAGTAAGAAATACAAGGCCACAAACTGAAAGCTTCTTTTTCCCTGTTGTTTAAATGCAAATACACAGCAGACTTTGTAACATTTCATGTTAAAAAAACTTTCAAAAATAAATATTTCAGATTCCCGTTGGATCTATGTAACATACTTATCTACAAAAGCAAGCTTGAAAAATTAAATTTCACTCCTAAGTAACACTCTAAATTCTACCTTTTTCATCCTTTCTACACTATCAGTGAGAGTACAAAACAGAGTTTGCCCTTCTATATGCAAAGGCATTGGGCAGGGCAGCTACTTCTCTCTAGTTTTATGGCCTCACCTACCAGGTATCAAACAGACTGCAGTTATGTCTGGACACAGTTTTTACAGTCTAACAATAGGCAAGATGTAGGTACAGTAGCTGGATACTGAAGAAAGAGTCATGCTTATGCTTGAGACTTGACAAGTCTGTTCACCCTTCATAATAACAGGTTGAACTCTTTTGCCTGATCATCTTGACACCTCTAGCATGACCCACCTGCTCCCCCAAAACATCCAGTCTCCCCATGATGCGTAACTCATTCTGTTATTTCTCTCACCTCCAGTGATCAAGTTAGTGAATCCCACCATATCCTTCTCTCCCATTTCAGCTACATCTTGCCTTATTTTACTCTATCCTTGGTCATACATAGCACCTATTTTCTCTGTGCTGAAAGCAACTAAGATCATTCTCACGACTTGCATTCAGACTTGGAATTTTGCTGGAAATTTTGCCAAGTTAACTTTCTAGTTCTACTGAATCCCACTCCATAACCTCAGCCACCATTCATCTCTGTTGATTTATTTCTGCACTCCTGAATACCCTTTTAATTCCAAAACATTTATGGGGGTTTTCTTTTGGAAGAGATGCAGTTGTTCTAAAAGAAAAAAAAAACATTTACATAAGACTCATGATAACAATCTTTCCTTCTTCTTGATATTAACGTGGTCTTATTATGTGCTGTCTACACATTTCTGGCCTCAACCCTCAATTACTGTACACAGCATAAAGATGTGGATTAGGTTTATAGTCAGCACTGCAAAATCAAGCCCTCCCCCACTTCATTGAGGCTATTCAGTCTTAATTCCCTGTGTTTCCCCCCAATCCCAACCTTTGTAGCACTAACTCCCCTTAAAAATAAATAAATAAATTTTGAGAGCCTCTCTAATGGTGCTGTCTACCTTGTTAATGATATGATAATTTTCTGAACTGAGCGTTTTATATAAAGAGATGCAGAAAACATGGTACTTGAAAAACTGTAAAAGATTCAAATGCCAAAAAAAAAAAAATTAATAATAAAAAAGTATTTCCAGGTAAGTACAGACACCCATTACAAAATAATACATAAGTAAATGCACTTATTGGGAACAAAATAAACTCAAGAAAGCATGATTTACTTACCTTTGAGAGTTCCATTCCAGGTCCACATTGCTTGCAGAGGATACAGTTCCCAGTGTGGTCCCTAAATTCTTGCTCTCTGCAATCTCCAGTCTCACAAATTACACTACTTACCTTAAAAAGAAGATTAAAAAAAAAAAAGAAAAAGTAAAAAAAAAAAGTAAAGTCACCAAAATATAATTAATCTGTGATTAACTTGTAAGTTGCATAAACTCTAAATGTGAGAGATAAATTCATGTTTCTATCTTAAAAAATAACTTTCTGATTATCAAAAACTTTAAATATGGCAACAAAAATTAATCATCTAACTTCAAATATGGGTGAGTCACTTGAATTTTAAAGGTTCTCAGTAGTCACTGACTTGTAATAACGTTACAATTTTTAGACAACGTGCTTGATATTTGGCACCTGTGAAATATTAAAACATTCAATTGTTTGAACATGAGTTTAAGTTCCTCTCCTTAATCAACATTATGAAATGTGAATATAACCATTTACTAAAGCTACAATTTTCGTGACGGTAAGCTATGACACCTCACATTATATTGCCAAGTTTCATTTATTTGCAATTTTTAATTTTTCAAATGATGTTACCGCAATTGAATAAATAAAATAAAATTTTTTCCTTTAAGCATAAATATTTAGAGATTTTAAAAGGTCACTCGAGCCTTTTGGAACCTTAAAAACTCCTCCAAATCTGTATGAATACTATTTATTCTAAATTTCACTATCACTTTATATTTAATAGGCCAAATGAGAGACAATCCAATTCCCACCTTCAAAGACATTTAAGTACATTATCTGACCAAATCAGAAACTAAGGTTATGAGAAACACCATAAGCAGTAATATCAGCCATGGAAAATAGCATAATTACTGGAATCCTACCCCAGGAACATTAGCAAACCCTGTGAGCTCACTCAGTAGAATTTTAAATTAAATGTCTACATAGAGGCTTCCATCCCAGAAAGGGCTCTCCACAGTTGCTACTAAATTCTGACTTTGTATATTAGTTTTTTCAGAAAGACCAAAGCCTTTCTGATAGCTATGAAGTGTTAATTACCCTTCGTTCTAGAGCTTGTTTCTGCAAGCCAGAGTTGAAGTATGCTTAGTAGGCAATGTAATTGTGTGCTCTGCTATGTCCTGTTGATAAACTGAATCCTCCAAACTCCTAAACTATGTATACAACATACTCTACTGCAAATCACGTAGAATTCCTGCCATCTCTCTGAAATGAAGCAGTATCACCTTCACTGTGCTATATTCATCTGTATTTTCTGTCCTAGTCCAGTCCTTCTTCCGTGAAGAGGCTCACAAGGTAAAATTTTTTAATAGAATGCGAGGGGAAAAAAAAAAAAAAGATTTTTAACTTACCAAATATGCTAGTGAAATTATGAGCATCTTCAGTTTTAATTCTCCTTGTAAACCTTTAGCATCCATTTCTATCAATTAAACTTTTCTCTCTAGGAAATCAAAAAGAGGGAAAAAAAGAAAGAAGAAAATCATGGTATTTCACAATGTTGTTTAAATTGCAGAAGTCATATGTCAGTTGTACTTCATGTTATACAGCATGTCAAAATATATATCTTGTAATGCCATTAAAATATTTCAGATGGATTCCTGGAAACTAAACAACAGGCACATGCTTTAAAAACTCAGAAGGGACTGCTACCAGTCATGATTACATTTGTAAATCTAACATCCTTAACGTGTATTGCTAGTTAGATGCCCAATTAAGTACATGATCAACAGACAAAAACTCAGTTTCTTCAAATATGTGACATATCAGCCAAGACATAGCTAATCAGGAGGTTGTTCCTTCTGTGTTGCTATGTGCAGAACTTGCTTGCGTAGTGGCTAAAATCACCTAGTCTACTCCATTCTGCAATGAACTGGAGGCATACACAGGATCT
Organism: Ceryle rudis; assembly: GCA_033439905.1. Taxonomy (NCBI): domain Eukaryota; kingdom Metazoa; phylum Chordata; class Aves; order Coraciiformes; family Cerylidae; genus Ceryle; species Ceryle rudis. Next base: position 7,117 of record JAAGNO010008460.1, on the reverse strand, counting down.
GTTTCTACCACTTACCTATGGGGTATTAATTTCTAAAGATATGTTAGCACCATTTTTTATGATCTGGTAGGCAAAGACTATTATAGAAGACATTGCAAACAGCCTAACCAAATCACAACCTACCTCAATTTTTATCGTAATCTTAGAAAAAGAATAAAGAACAGTCCATAAAGCTTTGCTTAGTTATTTTTAATAAATATTTTTAAGTGACAACAAACAAATTATCAAAAAAACCCAAAAAAATGAAGACGAACTATTTGAAAGAGTCATGGAAAGGAAGTTCCAATTTGGGATTAGGTTTTTTCGATTATTAAATTGATGTACTGCACTTCCATAATAATTGTGCTCAGCCAACAGAACATTTTCTCACTGCTTACTTCCCTTTTGTTTCTTTGAGTCTTTGTGTCAATTCCTGGTTTTTTGCTTTTTAGTTTTGTTAGTTATGTGGCAATGCAAGCATAAACTTTTAGTTCAGAAATCCAACTATATAGTAACAACAAGAAAAAAATAAACCAATCCACCTTGCATAACATGCTTTTTGAAACTTATCCTACTTTGCATACCTTATATGACAATAATAAAATGTCACTGCTTTCAGCTAGATGTGAAAAATAATTTTTAAAACATTTTGGTCTATTTCAGAGCTTAAGGATTGATGTTTAATTACACTACTTTAAAAGACAAAATAAGTATTTTTTTATCATTTAAGAGTAGAACAGACTGACAAATGAAAGGATGGAACCCAAAACATAAGGAAAGTAGGGTACAGAAAGATTAAGAAAAGCTGCAAAATGCTTTGCAATATGAAACTATAGCAAGCAATACACCTCAAAAACTACACTATAGGAATGAGAATAAAGTGTAACTAAGACACAATGTCACATTTTACTGCATACCCTAATTAATGATTTCTAATCAATAATAAGAAAGTATACTTTAGGGGCTCTACCAATATCTTTTAAGATAATTGAAGTGTAAAAAGAACTGAAGTCTGCTAGGAAGAATTGAACAGGCAAAGAGGTGTGTCAGGCAGCACTCTACAGGAAAGCCAAGATTACATTTCTTATAGTTAGTTCTCACTTAGTGATGGTAATGGTCTACGGGGCCAATGACAATTACCAGATTATATGCATGTCAACATTGGTAAAAAAGAAGACATGCCATCAAGTAATATAAATACACACAGATACAGTATTCAACACAGGTTGCTTTTTTGAGGGAAAAAATAAATAAATCAGGAAAGAAACAAAATGGGAAATCTCAGAAAAAAAAATAGATGATGCAAAGATAATTTGATGTAAAAAGTACTGGAGAACAAATGGAAAAATGGAAAAAAAAAAAAAAAGTCAACGGATTTAAGTTATTAAGTGCACAAGGTTGGAAAGAAACAAGATGGATAAACCCCACATATCATATCATGCATTTTCAGGCTGAATAGTAACTGAAGATCTGTTAAATAAAAATAGATTAGACAAAAGACAAATCATGAGACTTTGCACCTTGGCAGCCTTGAAAAATATATCAAGAAAGGCTTAAGCTTGCTGCTGTTCAATTTTTATACAGTTTGGAATGCTACAGAAATTCTACAGTGGTAATGTTATGAAAAGATGAAAAAAAGAACTAGGAATAGTAATAAAATAAAAATCTCTACACAATATTACAGAAAAGCATTCCTGCAAAACAAAGTTGACTTCACTTGATTCAGAGAAAACAAGACAATAAAGCTAAAAGTCAAATGACAAACTGATTAAATTTTAAGTCAAAGAATCATGCTGTAGAGGGATTTGAGAGGAAAGTCTACATTGACTTTTTGATTTTAAACAATGGTATTCAGTGGAAAAAAAAAACCAAACAAAAAACCCAACCAAATAAACAAACAAAAAACCAAACCAAACAAACAAAAACCAAAACCCACAAAACTTTTATGCTTTCTTAACTGCTACAGGACGCAAAACTTTACCTAAGTGTGCAAGTGATTTAAAGGTGTAAATATAGCCAAGTTGCTTAGAAGTGAGATTATTCCAGGTCGTATGAACTTCCAGCCTTAATAATATTATTGTTAAAGAAAGAAAACATAGCACAGTTATAATGTAATTATGACCATCTGTATAATACTAATTTTAAAAATAAGATTTGTTAAAAGTAGGTTTTATTTGAAATTTTAAGATTCACTGTTGCTTCTGAAAATCGATGTTACATGTCAAAAAAGAACTTAAAATATACAATTATGACATTCAATGCCAAGCTTCATGTAGAATTATCAATATAAACAATATTGGTGAGCTGTACTAAACCTAATGATCTAAAATATGGAGCTGTGTCATAATCTAAACAGTCTGTATTTTTTCTGAGCAGGTCATTTAAAGTATGGAAAATTTAAGAACAGCCTGATTAACTGGCCAGCAGATTCAGTACTTGCCATTTTATTGCAATAAAACTGTACTAGCATTATGTAATGAAGCTACATTCATCCTACAGATTTTCTCCAAAATGCAATAACCTGAAGATTTAATATTATTAAAAATTAGCATATAAACAAATTATGAAAATCAATATTGAAAAAAGCCAATGATGTCATTTTATGTTTGTAATATTCTGGAGTCACAACCAGATTAAAAATCAAATGCCAGTTCTTAACAGAAGGTAGCAAGTAGTATTAAAAAAGTTGTTGGTTATGTTGACAGTTCATATTTCAGTTTTGGAGTTGCCTTATCTGTTATAAGATGATCTTCTTATAGAATGTATCTCAAAGACTTTTAGAACATAGAAAGCACACAGAGATGCATGCTGTACTAAAACACATTTTGTTGACTTAGGGAGTGCACATTTTATTTCACAGGTGTGATATTTTCTATTTAAAAGAAAATCTACAGCCTTTATTATAGACTCTTGCCAAACCCAACACCCAGTCATCAGGAGTTCCAAAGCACAGAGTAAACTTCCAAAATAAAGCGTTTTTAGAACTGGCATCAAACAATCACAGACTTCTCCAACTCTACACATTTTACTGAGTTTCAGATTTGTTGACTGGGCATTAAGTGTAAGATGCAATCTCATAGCTTTAGGTCTATGATATAATGTGAGATATCTTCTAGATAATTTGTCTTTTATAATCTTCAAATCTTCCAAAATAAACTTGCAGGTCTATGGACTTTAAACTTCAGAGCACCTCAGTAGCCCCAGAACATGTTCAAATCATTCATGTATGAATGCCTGTGGTATTGTATCACACAATCATTGTACTTACTGTCCCAGTTCCTACCAAAAAAACCTCAAAGACTATATAGTGACTATAACATATGAGAAAGAAATTAACTGGTAAACAATTAAAAAAGGAACCATCATTGTTACGAGTATAAAAACCATTTCATGACAACATTTTGATGAAAACAATGCAAATGGTTAAGGCACATTAATAACTCACTGTATTGAAAGCAAGTCCCAAAGGAGACTAGCTGTGCCAGCTGCTTGTTTCCTGTTTCTGTCTCCAGTTTGGTTAAAAGCCCTGCTTAAAAAGCAGACAGTGAAGCACTTAATAATAGGTTGCCATTGGGCAAATTTGTTCTCCTGATATCAAGTGGCATTACAGTGATGTCTGTTGGACACAAGCCATTCACCTCATATGCATTCAAGTAAGAAGTAAATATAAGAAGCTTTTGCCTCCAAAACATGTGTGACCAAATATTTCAGTACAGTTCTTGTTCAGATACTGATATTCACAACACTGAGTCCAATTATCCTCAGTTTCATTAAATGAAAGAAAAATGTGGACACAGTTTTTTGACTTCAGTAAATTATTCCAAATGCATTTCTGTTTTGGTTAACAGTAACATGCTTGCCCAAGATCTCAGGGAAAAGCAGGCATCATTGATACTGTACTGAACTCAAGACATAGAACTTATGTTAAGAAATGTGGTTGCCTATTTTTAAGGTTGTGTGGGGCCTTATACAGATATTTATAAAGAGGGCGATACCAAACAATAAATTAGGAATATGTAATAAATGTATTGTGGAAGTAAGATCTTTCAAACTTCGAGGGTCCCAGAATCCACTGCCCTCCAAAATTTACTCCTGATTTATTTGATTGCCTGAGCAATAGTCATCATTCCATTCCAACATCAAGCTGTCAGAAAGATATTACTCCTCTCCAAAAAAATAAAGTCTCACCATGAAAGACACATCACCTCAAGACTCGAGGCAGCATAAATCAATTATGGCCTATTGCAGGTTTCTCTTACATGTATTGCAGATTTCTCTTACATGTAAGCATCAAAACTTTGAAGTCAAGATCATACATCTTCTAAGGGAAACTTTAGAAGGAGTAAAGGGTCCTAACTTTGAATTCACTTAACTCTTCTGTATCTTTTAAGTTCACCATACTTGAGTTGACATTTATACTTAATGACTACCTTTCATGCTCTCTGTAACTCTCACAAAGAGCAGTCTGAGAAGTTCTAGTTAAGAAAGAGTGATGAAAATACAGTCATTTTATCTTGCCAACAGAGGTCTCTGGTATCCAGTGAAGAGGATCTCAGCTCCCTTCTAAGCACCCTGTTTCCCACCTGCAGCTGTCAACTGCATGCAATAAAGTGACAAGGAGTGGCATATGGCTTTAGCAGAGTCAGTGCCCCAAGGGCAAGAAACAAGAGACGGAAAAGTACTTATGCTGCCGCAATGATGAAGACCAAGGGAACAAGTTAGGGACAAGAACTTCCACAGCAGAGCTACACATTGTTATTTTGTCTCATACTTCTAGAATACCTTCCATTTATACCCTGCCCACAACCCTTGTACTCTTCCTCTTTGTTAAGTAAAAGGGGTCTAGTCTGATCACAGTTGCTCCAGCTGCTCTGGGAAGGACCATGTACAGAAAACAAAACAAAAAACTGTCAGCTAGGTAGCATTCATCACATTAAATATCGTGTTGAATAAGTCCGTCTTTTTTCAGAAGTGGCCATATATGAAGTTGTACAAAACTAGGCAGCTATACATTTATTTCTAGTTTTGTAAAGACAGAGACAACAGATTAAAGTTGGAACATGTCTGGAAATAGAAAACATTTATATCTATTTTCAGGACTGAGGGAGGAGAGAAAGGAGGTTTACACATAGCCAGGAAATATTTGTGCTCCTTCCGAGTACCATATGCTTTGAGTTATGTTAGCAGAAGTACCTGACTTTATAGGAATAATGCTGACAATAATTTAACAGCCCAAAGAAGCATCTCTACAGTGTCTATCATACACAGCATTTACAGAATACATTATATTCCAGTGTCTCAAAAAGGGTATAATCAGCAAAACTTGAGAATTAACTACATAATTCATCCATGGTTTTGCTACTTACAAAGAATGCTCCAAATCCATGCTGGTAAAATTACGCAAAACAGTTTATCATCCATGTTTTTAAACATATCCAGAATATCATCTATTAGACATTATAGTAAAACATTGCAACAAAGCTGCAGTGTGATGACATTTTTCCTACATGTAAACAAGGTTTTTTAGAGGATCAGAACCTGTGATTTACACAAGAACTCCTAATCCCATTGAAGTTGATGAGACAACTCATACAAACAATGAACATATCTGTGCTTCAACATCAAACTCCTGTAAAAAATGTTGCTCCTTCTGTATAATGCATCTCACTCAACTTCTAGGAGACACTAGTTTACTAGATGAAACCTCAGTGTAAGTATGTATTTCTACATATTTGTACGTTGATGTGTGAATAAGTAAGATAATAAAATGAGAATGGCAACATTACATTCATATTTCAGTTATACCGAAGTATAATAGTTATTTTTCAAAGCAATTTTTAAAAATCATAAATTATAAAGCACTGGGCTGGTTAATACAGTAACTATTGCAATGATGCAATGCCAATGTATCTATTCAACCACTCTTTAGTGGTTTTGGATAGTGTACAATGTCTTAAAAAGCATACACGAGTTACTTCCATTCTCAGCATTCTCTTCTATCTGGAATACAACAGCAAGTTGTGGAAACTGAGAAAAACTAACTTATTGCCTCCTTAATTTACAATTTAAATGTCTTATTATTGAATTAACAAAGAGGTTTACTTATATTTCTTAAAAAAAGCCAATCATCAAACCCTTTGCTGATATGGTAAAAAGCTTCCACAGGTAACACACCTGGTGTTTTTAGGTGTGATGATGAAGGTGTGCTTGAAAGAGATTCTGTAGTTAGTGAACAAACCTACAGGTTGAATCACTTTGCCACTTTTGCTCATATTAAATGCTACTGGACCCCTTTGTTAATTTGATAAAAGCATTCACTTTAAGTGATTGTAAGGATAAAGGTGGTAAATAGGTATTAAATACCAAGATTTTTCATGAATATCAGGTTAAGCCGTCAGTTCAAGGTCAAATTAATGGAGACAGACATCAAGGAAAGGAAGTCAAACAATCAAAGGCTTTTCAACAGAACCATAATTGTGGCTTTTAAACCTCTTACCAGCCAAGAGAAAAACTACCAGCTCCTGCTCCTTCAAGTCCAGACCTAAAATTGTTTGAAGGCAAACAGCAACTTATTTATGCAGTAGACACGAGAAGAGCTTGTGAACAAGAAAGCCCAGCTTTCAAGGTTTTTTTTTGTTCGCCGCACTCCGGAGCGTGGAGGAGTTACTCTGGGGCTGTCGAGAGCTGTAAACCCCAGCAACATCAGCTGCGACTCTTTCGCAGCGCGGTGCCCTTCATACCCACTGTGGGACGCCTCGGGGCAGAGGGGCCGGTTAGAGAGCTGCATAGCCAGAGCCGTCACCAAGAGGGAAAGGATCCAGCGGAGCTTTCCCCTCCTCCACCGCAGCTTGCGCTTTCCGTGGAGGGTCATTCCCATCATCTTCCCCAGTGTGCCCTACGCGCCAACGGGAGGGCAGAGCCGGCCGGTGCCAGGCGCACGGTGGGGCTGCGGGCGTCCGGCACTCTCGGGTCAGCGCCCAGCCAGGCCGTTGCCCCGGGGGGTGGAGGGGGTTGTTCCCCGCTCCTTTTAGCGCAGGCTCCAGGTTTTATGCAAAGTTCCCCCTGTGTTTTGGGAACGTGGTGATGTGTCTATACCAGTACCAGAGAAGCTGGTGAGAAAAATATCAAAGACCCTGTA
>JAAGNO010008459.1:11042-31563 GCA_033439905.1 Ceryle rudis | reverse complement strand
AAGGAAGCTTCAGCTAGGAATAATGTGGAGAATGATATGGTGGAGAATGAAACCAAGTCTAAGGACACGAGGCTTGCTGGAGTCTCGGGGTGGGTTGGAGTCCAGCTCCTCAGGGAGCCAGGGGAAGAAAGGGAGCTTCTGCAAGGGTGGCTGGAGCCCTTCTTGGGGTCTCTCCGGTGCTCTGCTGCTTCTCTGGTTGCAGCTTCGTCCAAGGGCCGGAGCTGCTGTGGCGTCTGAGGTCTCGCTCAGAAAGTACCTAGTGTGCAGAGTCACTTCGTGGGTGGAAGGCGGTTGCTAAAACCCACAAGAGCAGCTGCGCGCGGTCCTGGCTCTGTGGTGTTGCCTGGCCGGGGGCTGGCCTCCAGCTTCCCCTGCCCAAAGGTCTAGGCTGGGGTGTGTGAGGGCTTCCCAGACATCAAAGACAGCTGCTGTTCTGCTGGAGAGAGCTTCCAGTGCCTCCTCTTCACTGCTACTTGCAGAGTAGGAACAATGAATATCAAGATGTGCTTTTTATTTATTTTTTTTTTTCCCATTATCACTAAAACTAACTGGGTTAGAGTTCCTGCTCTTAGGGGTGGGGAAAAGTTTGGCCTCCGCTTCACAGCGACTGTGGAGTGCCTTGAGGCATTGTAATTAGACTGGATTGTGGGGGAATTCTTTTTTCCTGCTTTTTGCTGGGAGATTCACTACAGGTTTCTCTGCTCCTAATTAATGAACTTTTTCAACGGAGGATTGCATCTCTGGAGAGTCAAGGAAGATGTTTGTGTGCTGTAAAACGCAGCCTGGGATATCTGGCTGAACCTCAGGGGCCCAGCTGGGGTAGGAGAGCAGTGTGGGAGGTGAGCGATGACTGACATGAAAGTTTTCCGCTCACTTCTGCTTTCTCTGGTGTGGCTGGACCTTGCAGGGGCGCTGGGCTTGCAGGCTGAGGTCTTACACCTTGTTTCTGTGAGGACTGGCAGTGTCAGGCTTGGTCCTCCTGAAGCACTAGGAAGATGAGCAGAGGACTTGTGACAGGGGAGAAGCCTGGTCTGGGGTGGCTTGGAGCTCTGCTAGTTCATAGCTCCCTATTCTTATGTAAAAGAGAAAGTCCTACCATCTTAATTTTCTTGATAATTGCAGTTAATGGTGACATACAATTTTAGGCTGCTAGGCAACACCAAGGGAGTTGCATGGGATGAGACATTTCTTTCCACTTGATGACCTTTGGGAGGTGATGGGAAGGGCCTGTCCCTGCTTCACTTACAGTCTCCAGGAGAACCCTGCAGTCCAACAGTGTGGCTATCAGGTGGGAGACACAATCACCTTGGGACCCCTCCAGTAAGAGGAGAGCAGTGGGAGGAGAAGGGTGGCTGTGATGGACTTGCTCCCCCAGCTCTCCTCCTGGTCTCTTGCACAAGGCCCTGCTCTGAGGGCACAGGTTGTTCTTGTGGGACAGAAGCTGGGCTGGAGAATGGAGATGGCTTCCTGCTCCTCTACAAGCATGCCTTCCTTCCCCAGGCGAGGGAGTGCTGCAGTCCTGCTCCTCATTTGCCAGCAGCGTCTCTGTGGAAGCAGATGGCTTTGCTCAGGGCTTGCATTCAGCTCCTGTGTGCCAAAATGGGGTGGGAGCACTCCTGCTCTTGGCTGTTGCAGAGTTGATCAGGAGCATCTTGGCGTATCTAAAGGTTTTCTGGGCACTCAGCTGCTGGAAGAGTATCTGGTCCAGTTGGTTTGTGCAGCTCTGGTGTCCCTGCTCAGCCAAGACCCAACCTCCCTTTGGCACAGATCACCAGCAGCGCTCGCTCGTATCTATTCCATCTTCTAGAGGAGGAGTTGCGCAACAGCTTAATTGCCATTGGCCTCTGAAAATCCGTCAAAGACTACCCAGAGATGCTAACACAGCTCCCTGTGGCTGGCGTGACCTCTCTGCCGAGCTATCTGAGGTGAGCAAGTTCTCGCTTACCAGCTGATGACCATGGTGCTGTGTCCCCAAAAGACCTGGTCCAGCTCCAGAGCTGTCTCTGTTGTTTCAACATGCACCTCATTTGTTCCTGTGACTGTGTTTTCATAACAAATGGGGTTTGCTCCCTGGGATGCGCGTGTCCCCAGGAGCTACCAGTGAGCATGGGCTTGTTACTGAGGGGTCTGCACCTCCACTGGAAAAGGAGTCTCAAATTGAGAACAACCCCTGATGACAACACAGTGTCACTTTTGGAATTGAGTTCTCTGCTTTTTTTTTTTTTTTTTTTCCCTCCCCTAGTGTCTGTTCTTTATTCCTATAATCGTTTTTGCCTAAGTGGGGTCTGTTTTCCTTAATAGTTCCATCATGCTGCTTTGGTCCTTGGACTTTTCCTTTGGCTGATGGCACTGTCTTACGTGGCTGCAGAGGTGAGGGTGATGGGATAGGACAGCTGAGCAGGGAAGGGGGAGAGGCTCAAGACCCAAACCTTCTCCCCAGGTCAATGCTGATGGAGGGAGGAGAAGTGCATAAATAAGTCAGATAAAAATAAAAACTTCCATCACTTGGAAGAGAAAGTGACTCCTATGGAAACTACCTCACAGGGTTGAGGAGGATATTACTTAATGGCAAGATGGCAGGATCCTCACCTTCCTGTAATAGCAACGAGCTGTTGGAAGCACTCGCCTGGGCTTCTGCAGCTCCCTGCCCCAGCTTAGGTCAGGTGCCCTGAGAGCCTGGAAGTGGAATGGTGCTGGGAAAATCCCTTAGTGCAGCAGAGAGTGGGATAGGTGCCAGGGGAGGGAGCTGGGACTGTGGCTGCCTGGGGAGAAGGGCGAGCATCAGGCTTTCGCTTTTCCCCTGCTGTAATCATTGCGGGAAAAGCAACCATGGGTTGCAGCTCCAGGCGGGTGAACTGCAGCTCCCATCAGGGATACCTTCTGGAGAGAGGCAATTGCTTGAAACCCGCTCTTGCCAATAAGGGAGTGTTAATGGTGTGAATCATCTCACCCTTTGAAGGGATGGCCGCACGCCTGGCCTGGGCCAGGGGCCAGCCAGAGGCCAAAGAAGCCCACGGGGCTAGGAGGTGATGGGCAGTGAGGAGCCGGGGCTCATAGGGGGCTCTGGATTTCACTCCAGATGCTCTTGCTCCCTGCTGGCCTGATGCCACCCAGCTTTGCCCACCCATCCCTCCTCTCCTGGGGCAGGAGAAGGGGAGGAAGGCACTGCACACTCATTGCTGTAGCATCCTGTGTCAGCACTCAGGAATCCAGCAAGCTGCTGGGAAGGAGGAGAGGGAGGCAGCCAGCGCCGTGGGGCTGAGTGCCTGCTGGGGCGTCTCCCTGCCTCGGGAGCTGGGGGGCAGCCCTGGAGCAGGTCGAGGATGATTTGCCAAGGCTTAAACCCCAGGGCAGGGTTTTTTGGGGGGGAGGGAGGAGTGCCGAAGTGCTTTGGCACAGTACTTCTTGCTTAAATGGTGGCTCAAAAGTCTGGATGGAGGCACGTCTGGATGCCCCCCCAAGGCTCATGCCGCTGCGAGGGGCTTGCATCTGTCTCCAATGTACTGTGCTTGCCGGAGATGCTTTGCCAATATATATTTAGGGTGGGTGGAGAGAGCTCCCTCCCTGGTCCCCAGCGGGCTGGAGGGTGCTTGCAGGGGAGCAGGGGCTTGTCCTCACCACTCTTCCTGGGCAGAGACAGGCTCAGGGTGTGCCCAGGCAGGATGCTCCCAGCCCGGGAGGAGCTGTGTGTGGGGAGAAGAGGAAAGACAGTGAAGCTCACTGGCAGGGCTGAGCCTGCTGGCAAGGCTCACAGAAAACCCCAGGGCTTCTTCCAAGGAGCGTCCAAGTGCCTTTGTGAGGCTGGAGCGGGGCATAGAGAGGGATTGGCACTGTGAGGTGATGGCTGGCAGGGGGGAGAGGTTGGCTGGAAGCTGCTTTGGCATGGAGAGACCCCGATGGAGGAGAGCTATTCCAGGCCAGCATGGGTCCTGGAGACAGGGTCACGGCCAGGCGAGTGCCAGGATGCAGCAACAAACAGAAACAACTCCATTCTCCCGGTCTTCTGGTTGTGATTTTTGCTCCCGACATGAAAACCCTGCAGGGCCCCCCCCCCTTCTCCCCCCTTCTCCCCAGCTGGGCGAGGGCTGGCCTGGCCGCGGTAATGAAATGCAGAGCTGCTTGGGAGAGCAGGGGCGGGGGGAAAGGGCTCTGTTTGAGGTTTTGTGCCTCTGGTTTCCTCTGGCCCTCTCTCCCAGCGGGGTGATTTATTGGTGATGGAACCTGGGGAGAGGGGGAGGGAAGGGCTTGGAGCTGTAGGCAAATAGTCAGTCGTCATGTATTTCTCAAGCACTCATGCAAGGTAGTCTCTTCTGGCCCAGCGCAGCCTGTGGGGCTTCTCCACGGCAGGAGAGGGGACGGTTCGTCTTTTTCCTGCAGCTGCATCCAAGGAAGCCAGCCAGGCCTTTCCGAGGCTGGTGGAGATGTGGAGGTACTGGGTGCTGCTGACCTCTTTTCGGGCACCAGCATAGGGCAGCTGCCATGCTGGAGGCACTGCCAGGCTGCAACCTGCCTGGCTGCAGATGCATTTGCTACCTGCCTGCAGCTACCCCGGCTCAGCCCGGCTTTTCCCTTAAGCCAGGCTTTAGGCTCTGCCGTGTTGTTCTGGCACCGTCAGAATCAGGATGTCCCTCCCATGCGAGATGCTCCCGTGTGCTGCCGTGTTGCAGGGTGACCTCCTGCCTGGGAGAAGCAGGCAGGGCTGCCTTTCGTTCCTGCTCACTACTGTGGTTGGGAATGTGTGTGGTTTCCTAGGGGGAAGGTCTCCTCCTCCTCCTTGCCTCTACTGACAGCGTCTGACCTCAGCTGTCGTCCCTGGTGGTGCCGGGGATTAATCTGAGCCTCGGGACAGGTTGAGGCATGTCCAAGGCGGAGGAGACCTTCATGTGTACAGACACAGAGGAAGGAACAAAAACAATTCCCAGGGAAATATTTTCCTGCTGCTTTTCCTGGCAGCGAGCAGAGTGGGAGGAAAAGACCTTGCTATAAATTGCTTGCAGGAGACTCGAGCCCTGGATTTTCTTCCCCTTGGCCTCCAGCACCCCATGAAGCTCAACCCTCCAGCCCAGACCCACATGGGGAAAGCCATAAAGCATGCTTGACCCCCAGCCTCCTGCTCAACATCCCAAGGCTCTGCTCAGCCAAGGCATCGTCTCCAACACTCACTGCCCGCCAAGCTCCGGAGCCTTTGCTTTTTGCATTTAAAAAGCAAAGGGGACCTCCCTATCCTGGAGCAGCAAGGCAGGAGCTGCTGGTGGACTCTGCCCTTCTGACCTTGGCTGCCCTCCTCCTCCTCTTGCCGCTGTTTGCTTTGGCAAGCCCCAGGGTTCACCCCTCCAGCAGAGCCCTGCAGTTGTGGGCCAGGCAGAGCAGGAGGGGAAGCCGGAGGCGTGGGGCAAGGAGAAAGGAGAACAGGGAGGGAAATGGAGAAGTAGATGGGTGGCTGGGTGGATGGGTCACGCTGGCCCTGCCATGAAGGGCAGGAAGGACACGGCTCGCTCGGAAATCTGGAGGGTGGGCTGGGAAAGGCAGGAAAGGGGAGAGAGTGCAGGAAGGAGGGAGCATGTCTGGAAAGGGATGCAGTGGTGGGAGCCCCAATACTGTGCCAGGTTTAGTCTGCGGGAGTTGTATGGGTGCCTGCTCCCCTTGTCCCGGGGTTGGGGGGTCTGGCATGCCATGGTGCTCTGCTCCTCTCCTGGTGCAAACAGAAGGATGCAGGCACTGTGGCAGAGGCAGCAGGGCAGCAGCAGCTCCTCCTGTGCCATCTCTCATGGATTTGGGGTCCCATCACTATAGCAGGAGGAGGAAGCAGATGTTTTGGCAGCAGAAAGTAAAGAAATCCCCACTGGCCACGTCCTGCTCAGTTCCCTGGGGTTAATCCTGGAAACCCAGGCACCGAGGAGCTCAGGTGGGTGGGCTTTGCCAGCACACACTGTGCTCCATCCAAGCTCCCTGCATCCCTTGGCATGGTGGAGGTGGTGGGAGCGTGAGATGATGGAAGAACCAAGCCAGGACCTGGGGCAGGAGGCAGGTTTGCCCCCACAGTGCAGTGCTGAGGGTACCGAGCATCCTTGTCTTGCTGCAACCCAGCAGAGGGGAGCTGCAGGAGCAGCTTGGTGTTATGTCTCCATGGTAATGGGGCTGCTGTTTTTCAAGGCATGAGGAATTTATGTGTTTTTTCACCCGGCACTGGCCCAGGGCAGCATTTTACGGGAGCCAGAGCGCAACGTCACAAGCAGCCGCAGTCCTGCAGGGATGGGGGACATGCAAGGGGCAGTGGGCCACCCTCACCTCTCTGGGGTGAGGATGAAACCCCCAGACCCCAGTCTCACCCGTGACCCAGGCCACCCCCAGGGCAAGGGTGCAGGGTGGGCAGGGCAGGGCAGAGCCCGTTTGCAGCTCCACTTGCTCCTGGGGGAATATTTGATCCTGTGGGCCCTTGGCACGATGGAGAGCCTGGGAGGAGCTGCATCCGGAGGAAGGCATGTCTCCCATGGGAAGGCTGGAGGGACGGAAGGACGGACAAGGGAGGGAACCAGGGCTTTTTTCCCCTCCTCTGTGGTGTGGTGCAGCTGGTCAGAGTGAGTTGCAAAAGGCTTACTTGGTGTTTTGAGGTGGGGATTTACCCTGTGCAGGGCTGGCAGGGTCACCGTCCCCTTCCTGGCTCTGGCACTCAGTGAGGGTCAGTGGCAGCACCCATCAGCAAACAGCACGTGCCACTTGCTTAATCGCTGGGGGCAGCAGGTGGCCCTGCCCTGTGGCTTTTGCATTAATGGAAAGCAAATGTCAGAGGGACGTAAACACTGTCATGGGGGGGTAAAAGCCCCACTGGATATTCATGGCATCATTCTTCCATCCTTTTTCAGAGCCAGTGAGCCTGTTGCAGGGTGAATTTCTTCCCACCTTATCCTTTTCCAGGGAGAACTGATGCATTTTATATTGAAAAGCCAATTCGCAAGTAGGTGGCCAGGGCCATGAACACCTCCTGCTTGCCCTTGTCCCCTTTTGGCTTGCGCAGTGCCCTGTGTGTGCTGGGCACGCCAAAATTCCCTCCCTGGAAAGGGCAATGGAGTGAGCATTTGCCTTCAGCTTGGGAAAGAGTGACATGATGTCCCTGGTCGGTGGCCAGGTGGGGAGGTATTGGCCGCCCTGGGTTCCAAGCGGTGGCAGGGAGCTGGGAGAGCACCAGGAGACACTTTTCTAGGGGGGGTAGTATCTGAGCAAGAGGGAGGGCTGTTAAAAAAGAAACAGGGTGACAAGTGGCAGGAGGAAGGAGCCACCCCTTGTGTACTCACAGCCCTCCCTGGGCTTTTAAAAATGTCACCCTCACAGGTTGGCAAAAGAAAAAGGAGGAAAATTCCTACCATTTTCAACGTACCTCCTGGCTTTTCCTGGCACAGGAGTGTGCTTGAGGAGTGCTGGCGATAACACGGTGGAGCCCAGTGCCATCCCAGTGGTGAGGACCCTCCAGCCACACTTATTGGGTAAGGACACTGCACTTTCCCACACCCCATGCTGGGACATGGCTGTCCCACTCTGCCACATGGCAGCGGTGAGGGGCACCAGCTGGGTTGCTGGCAGAGGATGGGCAGATACCAGCCCGGTCCATGGTGGAGAGCAGGCACACACTGCCAGAGGTGACATGTCAGGTGGTAAAGCAGTTTGGGTCCACCCGTGCCACCATCGCCAGCTTGGAGGCTGGTGGCAGGTCAGTTCAACTCCCTGGAGGACCTGAGCTGGAAGATGGCATCATTTTGCGCCAGTGGCAGCATGATGCCCTCTCTGGAGCTGAGGAAGCCATGGTGCTGCGGCCAGGAAGAACTGTCCATATCTATCCTTGTAAAGCTTTCCAGGTGGGGAGAAGCTCTGGAGTGATGGCTCGAGATGGGGAGAGTGCCTTGTGCCCAGACATGGCTCACTCTGGTGCTTTTTTGGAGCACAGCTGTCAGGGGGAAGCAGACAGACGGAGCACAAAGACAGCCACTGCCTCCCCCTGTGGCTCCTTGCCTGACTGGCCACATGTCACTTCTCATTAGATCAGGGGTGCAGGAGTCTGGAAGTGACCTTGAGAGATGGTGTGAGTGGCCTTCCAGCAAGCCTGGAGATCTCCTAGTGAGAGATGGGCTAGGCTTCACCCTCAGGAGACTCAAACCCCATGAGATTAGGGGCTGCTGCTTTAGGGACCCTGCTGCTTTAGGGACCCTGCTGCTTTAGGGACCTGTTTGCCATTCAGGGAGGTCTACAGTTAAGGCGGTGTTACCCAAAAAAACAGCCACATCAATGCATCTGTTCAGAGAAGGACATTTTGTGTC
Source organism: Ceryle rudis (assembly GCA_033439905.1). NCBI lineage: Eukaryota > Metazoa > Chordata > Aves > Coraciiformes > Cerylidae > Ceryle > Ceryle rudis. The sequence goes on along the minus strand of JAAGNO010008459.1, from coordinate 23,254 downwards.
TGTAAGGGCAGGTGAGAGGACATGCTGAGGGCTGGCCAGGTGAGGTGCAACGTGCTTCTATCATTTACTGGAGCTGGTGGCCTGCTACTTGTCCCTACAAGTACCTACACTGTGATTCATGTCTCCTGCTAAAGACCAGCATGACTGCACATGGAAATCAGGGTGAATTCTTTTGGTCATGCCAGGGGCAGAAGATTCATCCTCCTCCCTCCTGCTCCTCCTCTGCCCTGAGAGTTCCCACGGTAGCAGCCAAACCGGCACTTATCTCTGGCGACACGCGCGTGGGAACAAGGGCACTGACCCATCCATCATCAGATGTGCTTCAAAGCACTCGGCTCCACTGGGAGGAATTGCAGGTGACAGCCCTGTGCCTCCCGAAATGTGGTGGCCAGCTCATTCTGCAAATGGGTACATTAGTGTTGAAGGCTGTGGCAATGCTTCAAGGCCAGGTTTGGGGCCAGGATCCCCTGGGAAAGTTGGGCTCATCCCCCACCCAGCCATGGCCAGCACTCTGGGATGTAGCTCAGCCAGGAAAAGTGGACGAAAAGCTGGACATGAGCTGGCACTGTGCACTTGCAGCCCAGAAGCCAATGGCACTCTTGGCTGCATCCCCAGCATCATGGGCAGCAGGTCCAGGGAGGGGATTCTGCCCCTCTGCTCCACTCTGGGGAGAAATCCCCTGCAGTGCTGGGTCCAGCTCTGGAGTCCTCAGCACAGGAGAGACAGGGACCTGTTGGAGTGGGGCCAGAGGAGCCACAGCAATGATGGGAGGGCTGGAACCCCTCTGCTGTGAGACCGGGCTGAGGGAGTTGGGGTTGTTCAGGAAGAGGTCCCTGCTCCAGGGAGACCTTATTGCAGCCTGTCAGTACTTAACAGGGCCTGTAAGGAAGATGGGGACAGACATTTTATCAGGGCCTGTTGTGACAGGACAAGGGGTGATGGTTTTAAACTAAAAGAGGGGAGATTTAGACTGGAGAGAAGGAAGAAATTTTTTACACTGAGGGTGGTGAGACCTTGGCCCAGGTTGCCCAGAGAGGTGGTGGTGAGGTTGGTCAGGGCTCTGAGCAACCTGCTCTAGTTGCAGATGTCCCTGCTCACTGCAGCGGGACTGGACTAGGTGACCTTCAAAAGTCCCTTCCATCCCGAAATAATTTTTAAAAACCCAAAGGCAACTGTTTCAAAGCTGTCAGTAACATACAAATATCACCGGAGCCTTTGGGTGTAACACTTGGTGACTGTAATACTTGGTGACTTTGTCCTGCTGCTGCCCACTAAAGCCCTGGGTGAGAAGATGTGGGAAAAGACACAACCTAACTGGAAGGCGGCTGTAAATGGAGCTCCTCTGATTTCGTTTCCTTGTACAGCAAAGCCCTCTCGTGGAGGTCGGCAGTAGCTTGCCGGAGAAGAACTGGCTGCCGAGATGTACCGCTTCTTCCTAGGGAGACCCAGTCTTCTCCCTGGGACACCGTCCCTTCGGGACCCGCGGGCAGTTATTAACAGGGCTGTCCAGCGGCCCCAGTCTAAGAGCACACGGGGCAGACACGATTGTGCATCGCACCTCCAAAGTGCCCATCTGCATGTCAGCTTCGAGGAGCTGTGTTTCATCTCGTGTTGTGAGTGTCATGTTTTTCCAGGCTGCTGCTGAACCTACTCTCCTGGCTCTGTTTAGGAGATGCTCAGGACCCGGTGGGGTGGCCCTGTCTCTCAGTATGTGCCTTAGAAAATGGAAGTGGTTGTGACTTTGGCTTTCCTTACAGGCCACCACTTTTGGGGACTCACCAAGGCAGTCTCAGTCTGTAGCATCTGTCACTGGGATCTGTGACGCTGGGATGGGACAGCTTGTGCTTACTCCGTGGCTGCTCCAGACCCATGTCCTGAGCATAGATAATTCTCTGGTGGGTGATGTCAACCTACTTTCCTTCTGGAGGTGTAAAGCTCCTAGGGAGAGCTGCCACAGCAGTGAGTGGCTTTGTGTTACTCTGCATGCCCTGGCAGGGCCCCTGTCCTGTCTTGCCCTCTGCTCCAAGGTGACACTTTATTTACTGCAGCATATCTCAGTTCACTTGAGAGCACCACTGGTGTGTTGCCCCTGGGCTGCCCACACTGGGTGTAACCAGTGCCCCATCACTCAGCAGCTCTGCTCCTTCACTCAGCCTGAGTCACCTGCTTGCAAGCAAATATCTTCTCCAATGCGTACAGCAGGTTTAGCTCTTTAGATCCAGCAGAGACAAGCCCTTTCTTCATCTGCAAAGCTGGCTAGTTGATGACAGGGTCCTAAATGGCCTCACCTGGGCTTTCCACCCACACCCTATACCAAAGGCTATATTTAAGCTCAGCCCAGGGTTCTTACCTCCTAGCTGGGTTGTCTGGTGGATGGTGGGTTTTCCTACTCGTGAGGTTTCCTCTTAGCCCTACCTGCAGCCTGGTCTTTGAAGGCAGGGAACATGGTTAATCTGAAAGAGCATCTTCTGCCCTGCTTATAGCTGAGGGCAATACGTCAGGTAAGGTTTGATCCTCCAAAGCCTAAGCTATGAGGCTGGTGGGTTTTGTGCTGAGCCCTGGGGGGTGTGTGTGGGGGTGTGTGTGTGCTAGCTGCTGCAGCATATGGCAGCAATTGTAGAGCAGAGTCCTTTGCCTGTCTGTATATAAGCACTGAAGTGCCTGGAACAGCAAATGAGTAGCTCTAAGGTGTTGCTTGCATTTTGTTTTGAAACACTGTTTATTGGTCACCTTGCACACTCCTTTGTGAGCACTCAAGTCCTGGTTTTAATTCCAGCTGAGTAACTACATCCTGCTGTCATCAAATGCTTGCCTCTGCCATAGCCTCCCTACCCTTGATCTTTTGCAGCCCCCACTGAAGGGGGAATTTTCCCCCTGGGAGTTCCTCTGGTGCTGCTGACAGTAGCTGGGTGCCCTTCCATCCCCGCTCCCGGCTCCATCACAGTGGTGAGTGAGGGGTGACCTTTGTGTTTTGAGAGGATCAATACCTCATCTCTACTAAAACCCATCGAACCCCTAGGAGCTGGGCTTTTTCTTTGCACTGCCCGAGTGCTCAATTCCCTTTGTCCTGACTGAGTTTAATTCCTCATGTTGGGTATGTTTAAGTAATTTTCTTGCACTTCTACTTAAACAAAAATTGCATGCTGGTTGCATTTAAATTGTACAGTTGCCACCTCCTCGCCTGGGGGCTGACAGCAGGTTGTGCAAATATTTAGTGTTTCAGCTCAACTGGCATCAGCTTTTTGGTTTCTCCAGCCCACCTTCTCTGCTGTCACTTTGCATGCCATGGCCTTGAGCAAGATGTCAGTGGGGGCTTGTTCCTTGCTCTCTGTGGGTGGCTCTGGGGGCATGACTTACCAGCACTTGTTGGGGGGTGATGGGTAAAATAGCACTAGTACATCTGGGTGAAGACTGGGTGCATTTGCGTGGGGAGCAAAGCCACGTGCAGTCTTGCTGAAACATTGGTTTTTTTTCTCAGGTGGGTTGTTGGGTAGGACTTTGGTGGCCTGGTGAGGCTGGTTTCTGGTGGGCTGTTGTGGAAGGAGAGCTGGGCTGTCCATGGGCTTGTCTCCTGTGGAGCATTCCCTGTACCCACCACAGGCATTTTTGCTCAGCTCCTGGGTGCTGTGTACCTGGTGATGTTTCCTCACCCTGCTGAACAGGGATGAGTGTCCTCTGTGGCCAAGCCGGCAGATGGGGCTCCTGCCCACAGTGAGCTGCTCCAGAGACGGCTGGAGAGCTGGGCATCCCTGGGCAGGCAGTATCGGTGGTGATGCAGGGATGCTTACTGGCCCCACTCCCTTGTAAAGAATTTTTGGTCGATTGCACAGGCTTTTTTTGCCTCCTGATTGTCTCAGCAGTTGAACTCAACATTTCCTTGAGGCTTTCCTTGCAGTACTGTGCCTGCTCACACACATGGTTACTTGGGGTGAAGGAGTCTTCCACCTCTGCTTAGCTTCACCTCCTGTTGCTTGGCCCAAACCTGATGTCTGAGCTGCTCCTAGGGAGGATCTGGGGCGGATCTTTCCCCTTGAAGGTGTCCTTATAATGGAGTTACACTGTGTGGGATTTATGCAGTGAGTTGTCAGGTCTCAGCATCCTTGGGTGGATGTGTTCACCCTTGGCAGTGTTGTTGACCCTTTCTGCTGGGCTGGAGGCTTAACTCTGGGGAGGGCCAGCTTGGAGGACAGGCACCTTGCTCCATCAGTTCCTAGGCAGGCTCTGGTCTGCTGTCACTGAGCATGGGTTTGCTGTTTCGGGCTTCTTCTCATTGACATTTTTTAAATTAAAAGTGGTCTGCAGCCAGACACTTGTGATGAAGCAGTGCAACGTTGCTCCATGAGGATTTTAGGTCAGGAGGACCCTGTGGCTGAATGCTCCCACCCTATTATGTCCTTTCTGCTCCTGTTGTGTCTGAGCACCCTTATGTGTGTCTCCTGCCTGCAGCCACATGGAATGTCCCACCAGCAGCAGCTACCTGGCTTCTGGCCTGCTATAAATGAATCTCCTGGCACCTGTCTCTTTGCAATCCAGGAGTCTGCTTGCACCAGGGTCTCCCTGCTCCTTTCCCATGCTGGATCCTGGCACCCTCACACCCTTGCCAGCTGTCTCTTTTTTTCCCAGACACAACATTAATTTTAATTGTTCGGCAACATCTCCTCCTTTGATCAATTGCCCTCTGCCATCTCCAAAGTAATAAAATAAATACCTCATGGGCATAGAATGAGTTGATTGAAATTAATGATTTTCTCATTGTCTTGCTCAAGCTGCAAAACAGTCTCTTCCAGCTGCTGTCACTCTTGGCTCCCCTCTGCCCTTGTCCTATTTGGCAGCTTCCTAGGGACATCTCTGCTCTAAGGGACTCAGTGTCTTGAGGAACAGCCTGGGGTATCTGGGGTCAGGGACCTGGGGCCACCAGACAGCTATGAGATGGTTGTCAGCATCATTAGCTGCTGTGCTGTCTGGAAACTGCTGCTGAGCTCAGCCCTCCTCTTGGAGGTGATCAGGTGTGCTCTGTGCCCCATCTTGCACACCTCTTATTGGCAGATGGAGGAGGCTGGGGGTGGGGTCTGGCCAGGTCCTTCCCTGCCCTGGGCCATGCTGTTGGAGTCAGCATATCTGCTGGATACTTTCTGGAGTGAGGGAAAAGGAGAGAGAGCTGAACTGAGGCTGCTTTGCTGTAAAATCACCTGTGGCCCAAGGAGGGCTTAAGACTCTGATGTGAGGTCCAAAGAGCTTCAGCTGAAAGCAGCAGGGTCCAGATGCACAAGCTGTGCGGAGCAGTGGTAAGCAGGGGAACTTCTTGCTACAGGGTGCTGTGGATAATTAAAAAAAATCTAAGCTCAAGATGTGATGAAAAAGTCTGTAAAGAAAAGACCATGGAGGACTAATAAATAAAAATGACCCCATATTGAACCTGGGAGAGCATTTGGGGAAGTGTCACTGCATGCTTGCTCTGTTCTCATCCACTTCTCCAAATGTGCTGGCCATGGTAGGAGGTGGGGTGTTAATTTTGGTCTGCCCAGCTGCCCTTCTGGGTCTGAGGATGTCAGGCCTTTTGCTTTCTGCCCAAGCTACTAGGGTTTGGGCTTGACAGGAGCTTTTCTTTGTGCTCTGCCACAATGTTTGCAGGCTCTGAGAGCTGAGAGGTCATCAGAGGTGATAGCACTGCCCAGTGGCAGGCTGAGGAGGCTGGGGATTATCTTGCTGATTCTGCAACTCATGGTTTTCATAAGCTAGGTGTGTGTTAAAGGCTCCTGGTGATGATATGGTATGTGATAAGGCATATTAGAGGAGGTTTATGCCGTTATGAAGCATAGTGGAAGGGGTACAGAGAACAATGGGCTCTGGGAGGCACTGGCTCACTAGCCCATCTGTTTTTCTTGAGCATTTCTCCTCACTGGCAGCAGTTGCGTTGGATTTGAGCAGTCATTCCTGGCTGCTGGGATGACATGTGCTGCCTTCACAAAATCACAGAAGAGGAGGGATTGGAAGGCACCTCTGGTGATCATCTTGTCCAACTCCCCTGCTACAGCAGGATCACCCAAAGCATGTTGACCAGGATGACATTGTCCAGGTGGGTTTGGAATTTCTCCAGAGAAGGAGACTCCACAACCAATCTGGGCAGCCTGGGCCAGGCTCTGGCATCTTCCTAGGGAAGAAATTTTTTCTTCATGGTAATACAGAACTTCCTGTGTTCCAGTTTGTGCCCATTGCCCCTTGTCTTGTCCCTGGACACCACTGAAAAAGGGTCTGGCCTCATCCTCTTGATCCCTTCCCTTTAGATATTGATCAGATTTCCTCTGTCTTGTCTTCTCCAGTATAAACAGCCTCAGGCCTCTCAGCCTTTCATTGGCACAGAGATGCTTCAGTCCCCTGCATGGCAAACTTGTGGACTCCTTACAAAAATACCTGGGAAGGTCTGATTTCCTTATCTCTTGCAGTGCTTGGGGCCTAAGCTGGGATAGGCTGCTTATGGAGCTCCTCAGAATGCTGAGTGGTGGCAGGTTTGGGGCTTGCCTGATGATCCCCCTGCAAACAAAGGGTGGCTGAGAGGGACAGAGCATATCTACTGACTCCAAAAATTGGGTCTGAGGAAAGGGGACCTGTTCAATAGGTCTCCCTGTTCTCAAGCTGCTGTCACTTATCTTCTGAGACGGCCTGTGTGGTGCTGTGTGGCTGGGTATGTAAGCCAGCAGTGGTAAATTTTATCCAGGGAAGACAATCCCCCCTCCTTATCCCAGTCCTGTGAAGAAAGGCTGTGTTTAGTAATTTTCCTCCCTCCCTCTGTGCTCCCCAGCCACCAGTGAGCAGAAAGCTGCTGGAGCAGCAACCAGGGGCAACTTCAGATACTACTTTTCTGATGCTGCCTTTTTGACAAGTGGATATCCAGCCATCCTGCCCAAGTACTTGCTGGGGTGATGTCCCAGCCCACCAGTCCTCTGGAGAGCAGCTGGGCATGGTCACTGGTGAGTGAAATCAAATATGCATGTACTGGGAATGCAGTGCTCTGAGAGCAGGCTGCTCACCTGGGAGGATGCAGACATCCTGCTCACAGGGATAAGTCTCACTTGCACTGTAGGGTGGTGTAAATGGCCTCAAAATGAGTAAGTGGAAATAGAGCAAGGGTTGCTCTTTCCTTGTCCCAGAATGGTCCGTACAGCAGAAAGTGGCCATCATTGACTTTCCTGGCTGAGAGGGGACCCTGCTCCAAGGTGTGTCCCTGCGTGACACCTGGGCCATGCCTGCTTACAACCTCGCTCTTGGAGTGACTCATGACACCAGGTGCTATTACTGGAACACAGAAGAGCTGCTGCATCCCCTTGGTTTCCCTCTCTTCTGCCAAAACAGCATCCAACCCATGGCCTTGGGAAGGACAAAACCATTCTGTGATGCCCATGTACTTGGGCAGCAGCTCCCTGGTGGACACCCCTGTGGAAAGCCACCTGGGAAGGGATGTTTTTTCCTGCCCCTGGCCAGGATGGATGCTCTTCACTGTGCATGTCACTGTGGTGTTTTCAGCTCACTTGAGTCCTTGCTCTCAATTAGCTGTGTGGTGATGAGTCCTTCAGGTTAATTGCATATTGTATCTAAAAAACAAAAGAGAAGATCTGCCTATTGTTCTAAGCTCATTGTGCTTTGGTACGAATTCAGGGCTGTTGTTTGTGTCTGCTTTTGTCGCAATGGAGACAGCAGAACCACTCCTACCTCTTATCCCAGTATTGCTCACTCCTAAGTCCTTGCTCTTCTCAGTCTCATCGTGACTGGGAGCTCTGCAGTCACCTGTTGGCCTGATGCCCTGGTCTGCTTCTCCCTGTCCCCCATGGAGCTGGGATGGGTAGTGGGCCAGTCCTACCTAAAGCTGATACTTCCCCAAGCACCAGTTGAGCCCTGCTGAAGCCGATTCCCACCACAGCATCTCCCAGCCAGCAGCTTGTAGAGCCTGGCACTGTGCTTTTGCTGCTCTGGGGGCCTCTGCAGTGGTGAAGACACTAAGGCCTCCTCCATCTTCTCTCCAAGCAGCTGCAATACAGGTAGTGCCCAGCAATACATGTGTGAATCTGTCATGGCCTTGGCCAGGGGACTTTGGTCAACAAGAGATGTCAGCTGCCCTTATTCTGCTCACATAACTGGTGTGGGCTCTTTGATCTCAGCCACAGCTGTCCTCTGGTTCTTCAACAGCCACCTCTCTGGGCTTTTAATGCCACCAGATGCTTGGGCTGGTGCTGAATTTTGAATATGCCAATTGTTTGTTGCTTGTTCTTATTTTGTACTGTTGTCCTCATTGGCTTCTGATGGCTGAATTCAGTTTATGCCTTTGGAGGATGCTGATTTGGTGTTTTTTAGACTCTTGTTGAGGGTGGTTTGGGCTGAAGCATTTGAAAAATTCAGAAAAAAAAATGCAATATTCTCTTTTTCTTGGACTTCTTGCTGTAAACTATTTGCCTGGTGGGGAAACACCTTCAATGCAGAAGGCCTTCTGGTATGTGTCCTGTGGGCTCTTCTAAGGACTTGTAAAACCCTGCTTTTATCATTAAATCTGTTTTTGTCACAGTAATAAAACTGTCTGTCCTGTGGTTACTTGTACCTTTTGTAAAGCTGGAGGTGACATGATACTGGAGAATCACAGACTGGTTTGAGTTGGAAGGGACCTTTCAAGGTCATCCAGTCCAACTCACCTGCAAGGAGCAGGGACATCTGCAACTAGAGCAGGTTGCTTAGAGCCAGGTTCAACCTCACCTGGAGTGGTTCCAGGGATGGGGCATTGACCACCTCTCTGGGTGACCTCTGCCAGTGTCTCACCACCCTCAGTGTAAAAATGTTTTTCTTCTCTCCAGTTTTAAACTGAACAAAGATAGATTTAAACCACTTAGTTTTCTGGGGATGTGGTATGAATCCTCTTTGTAACCAAGTTGGACCTTTTTTGACATAGCTATCTATGGATCAGGGCAGAAATTATTTTCCTTGGCACCTGAGACAGGGGAAGCCTGCAGACTGCCTCATGATGAGCATAGGGGGAGCTGGAGGGGGGGCACATGGTTAAGTGAGGTGCACGAAAATTCAGGTTACATCAATTTAGTTTTTCTGGAGCTGACAAAACAGTTTTCCTCATTAGAAAATTGCAGTGCTTCAGTGCTCAGCTGTCTCAGATGGCAAATAAAAGGGGATTATTCAGTATAGAAATTAAATTGTGTTTTGGAGTGCTCCCTGAGTTGAAAAACCTTGCACTCCCAGATGCATTGAAGTGACCTAAAATGCTGGACCTGAGCAAGCCTAGCCCCAAGCTGCATCTCTCCTGGTAGCACAGGCAGTGTAAGGGAGGCTAATCTGATGGCTAGTCCCTGCTCTCTGCCTGGGCAGTGCTATGGCAGAGAAATGCAGCTTTGTTTGCCATCACGAACCTTTAGTGCCCTCCTAAAGACCCCTGGGTAGGTAACAAATGTGTCCCTGAGGGTATTTAAAGCTCTATCTGCTGTGGAGATGGGGAGGGGTTTGTCTCTCCTGGGCTCCTGCACCCTTGGAGTGGTCTTGGTCCCTAATAAGCCAAAAGGGCTTTGCAGCCTTCATGCTTCATGTTGCTATCAGAGCCTGGCATAGGGCTTCTGCAAGCTCTGCTTTGCCCTTCACCCTTTTCCTTGGCAGGAGAGTGAGGGAGGGACAGCCCAGGAGTCCTGAAGCAAGAGGAAAAAGCTGATGCCAAAGCCTTCCCCCACTGTGCTACATCACCAGTCTGTGAGCAGAGGCTCTTAATGGGATTCTGGGTGATGATGGCTGCATCCATCTGCCTTTCAACTGTAGCAAGATGTCCTTTCACTGTCTGTGCCTGCCAGGCTTTCTGCTGTTTTAGGGTGTCCCGCTTGGCTTGTTTCTCTGGCAGCATCTTCTTGCAGGGAGTAATTAGTTCTGTGCTGGAGCAGTCAATATTGCTGCTGAGGTAAATGGAGGGGAGCATGATGTTGCTGTGTGCCATCTGGGTGGGGGGATGAGACCCCCCCAGGGGCTTGCCTACCTAATTCTCTCTGCTGGTTGTAATTACAGGCTGGTCTGGCAGGAGACCTTGTGGGCAGGATTGCTCCCAGGGTGGAAGAGATGGTAGGAGAGCCACAGCTTTTGCTTCAAATGAGCCCCACCAGGGCTCTGAAGAAGCTGCTGTGCTGGTAATGCCTTGGTCCCAGGTTGGGAGTGAGCTGGTGAGGGGGAAAACGTCCTTTTTGGGGTTGAAAGACATTTTTGCCAGAGTAATTGGCTGCCCAGTTCCCTCGGAGGCTAATGGCTGTGCCTAGCATCACCCAGAGAGGGTTGTGATGTACTGAGAGGCCTTGGAGTGTTCATGCACCCACCCTCTAGGACCATAGCCTTCCAGGCTGGAAGGCCATGTGTAGAGCACGGGAGATGTATAGATATATATGTGTGTATATATAAGATGGAGTGAGTCCCATGCTGCAGCATGAAAGCCATGGCAAGGGCTGGGTTGGGGCTGGAGCTGCCTTGGAGGGCTTTGGCCCCTTCTAAAGCCACCCATGGGGTTTGCTTTGCTATGTGAGGGAGAAACGGTCTCGGGAGCATTGATACAGCTCTGCTTTCAGTTGAAAATGTGAAGTACTCCCCTTGGTGCTCATTGCAGAGCAGGGAGGAAAAGGAAATTAATGTTCTCCTTGGGCTTTTTCTGAGGGCATGAGAGAAACAATGGGAGCAGGAAGAGCTAGGAGAGGAAGTGATTCATATGTTTAATTTGTCCTCCAGTTCCTATTATCACTTTTTATTTGTGTTACATGGCAGCATTCAAAGGCCCCAGCTGAGCTCCGTGCCCCACACGTGCAGCTGTTGCTTAGTCTGGAGTGGGAGGAGCAGCGAGGAGGGTGATGAGCACCCTTCATCTGCGGGGAAACTGAAGCATGGGCTGGCGAAATGGCTCTGCTGGCTGAGTAGGGGCTTCACGGAGCTTTTCTCTTTATTTCTGTCAAGAAATGGGCAGTGATGAGGGGAGGTGATTCCTTGGGGGATGTGATGTAAGTACCCTTGGTATAAATCGCTCTCCATCCATGGACATTTCTGCTACATTTGGGGCCATATTTGCCTCTTTCCATGACATCTGTTGGCCCCATGACAAACGCCTGGGTTATCTGCTTCCCTAAACCTCAAAGGTTTGTATTTCAGAGCTCTAGCAGTTGTGGCCAAGGTCCCCCAAGCTGGCTAGCTGGGAGCTTGTGAGGTAACTGCAGGCTTCAGAGCAGGAGGAATGAATGACATGTTCTTCATAACCCTGATATCAGGCAGTGGGAGAAAGGGGTGGAGCTCAAAAACACCCCTTGAGATAATGCCCTGTGGGGCAAACATTCATTTAACTATCTGCTGTCTGAGTTGAACTAGTTTTCCACTGAGCAAAGCTGGCAAGAAATGAAAGGCAGTTTGGCTCCAGCAGCCAGACAGTGATGTCCTTCTGTGGCAGCAGGCTGGAGATGGCTTGCGCTGGGCTTTGGAGGCAGAACCCTTCCCAAAGTGGGGCTGAAGCCCTGGGGATGCTCTCACATGAGGTGGCTCTAATACTTCTGAGCTGGAGAGGCTCCTAGATATCTCTCTCATGCTTCACCTGGGTTGCTGTATGTCTCTCTGAAAGGGGGAGGGCTGCAGTGCAAACAGGTAATGCCCTCTCAGTTGGCAGAGCAAAACTTGATATAGGCTCTAATGTGTTTCCAGGGGCAAGTAGGAGAAATGTGGAGACTCACCAGGTAACAAATTTGTCTCTGGTCTGTAGAATGATAAAGAATGTTGTTACCGAGGTTACTGGTGGCAATGAGCCCTCCTGTCCCCAAAGACAGGGATGTAGTGCTCATTGCTGAATAGCCAGGGTGAAGAGCTGGTCCAGGCTTCTGCAGCCCAAGGGGGAGAAAATGCAACCCAGCACGGGAGTGATTTGAGGGCAAACCACTGTGTGGGCAGTGAGATCTGGTGGACCATGATACCAAATCTCGCTTGCTTGGCAGATGGGCTGTTGTGATTAGCATCAGCATTTTGTAGACCATCCTAAATAAGGACCTAATTTGCAACTATCTGGGCTGGGATTAAGTGTATGATCTGGCTGAATACAAGGACCAGGGGGATCGCTGAGCGGCTGTTGCTTGTGCTGGCCTGTGTTGCTCGGGCACCATCAGCACTGTTTGTAGTTGCTCGCCTAGCCAGGGTTTGGGAACAGTTTCCCAGCAACAGTTTTC
>JAAGNO010008458.1:27282-46014 GCA_033439905.1 Ceryle rudis | reverse complement strand
TCCAGTACCTGAAGGGAGCTGACAAAAAGCCTGGAGAGGGCCTGTTTACAAAGGCCTGGAGTGAAAGGACGAGGGGCGACGGTTTTAAATTAGAAAGGAGTGGAATTGGATTTGAAACAAGGAGGAAGCTCTTTACCACGAGGGTGGTGGAGCAGTGAAGCAGGGTGCCGGCCTATTCCTCGAGACATTCAAGGTGGGGCTTGACAAAGCTCTGAGCAACCTGCTCTAGTTGGGGCTGTCCCTGCTCTCAGCAGGGGGGTTGGACTGGATGACCTCTAGAGGTCCCTTCCAACCCGGACATTTCTATGTTTATACGATACCCTTAATATGTCACCCTTTGTGACCTATTTATGGAGCAACAGTCTCTTCTTTGGTTTATACCGATATTCAAACTGGCACATATAGACATGTGTAGTTCTATAAAGTGTAGGGGACCAGTGATATCTCCAACGCTGTGGTTAAAAAGTAATCTGTCTACATCAGCTTTGGACAAGTAGAGCTTTCAGAAGAACCATGCTGGTGCAGAAACCCAGCTCTGAAAGCAAAGCACAGTAATTCTTTTTCCATCCGTGTAGCCCCAGAAAGTCTATCTTCCCATTCTTTTTCTTCTAAAAAGAACACATTTTCTTCTCCAAATTGGCACTGTTTCAGTCTCTGCCTTAAAACTTAGCCACTTGTACCTGTATGAATAGAGCAGGCCTTGCTCAGAGTTAAAACATCCTCTAGAATGACAAGTTAACTCATACTTCTAAGAAAAATTATTTTCCAAGAAAAGCCACTAAAACTGAAGCAGCATTAAGTTTACCAAGTACAACCACTGGATAAAATAATCAAACGCTAACCAGACGGTAGTCCTTGCTTTCTTCCTGTGCCCTTCAGGATATTTGACAAAATAACTATTATTCCTTCTGAAAGGTTGCTGAAGGTACAGTTAAAAGCCAGCTAGGGCTACTCTCAAATGCTAAGAATAATCCTATTTACATCTAGTACCTGAATATGTATAGACATTAAATTAATTTGCTGTCCATATAGTTGGGTGAGGGGGGTTCAGTTCCTCTGTTTTAGGGGCTGCACATGCCTCTGAATCACGTAACAAGGGCACGGTGTTCCATTCACCATCAAGTGCTGCCTATTAGGCATTACATGGACTCCTTACATAATATGCTTCTTTCTGAGTGAATTAAGAATTTCTTCTGAAATCAAACACCATAATGCAAAATGGAAAGGAATCTCCTGGACTCAGGGGTTCAGTGTGCTGCTCTCACAGAGAGTCTCAATACAGCATTTTTGTCCTAAGGCTATCACATTAAAAATTACAAGATCTTTAAATGCTAAAATATTTTCTGAACACCAAATCATTTTAATATAACTTAAATTGTTTCTGAGATTGCTATAAATACTTTTATTTTTAATCAACTTGTTAGTATCTGAGTGTTAAAGGCCAAGAACTCACAAGCAATTTAAGCTCTTAAATAACTTGAAAGGTTCCCCTATTAAATATTGAAAATACTGAAAAACCCTTCTAAAGCATAAAACTACAGATCTTGTCAATTAGGATGGTATAAGTAACACACTCACTTGCCAAATTATTCTATTTCCCTTGTTCAGACTGTGTAATTTATTATGGAGTGAATAATTCACAGGTACCGTGAAACCTTGGCCAACACTGCACAAAATCACCTGTGCACAACACACTATTTGAACTTTAAGCCACTTTGCTCTAGCTGTGTTTACTGTCCCAGCATCTAAATTTTACTGGATGGCACAATCTCCTCAAACATGAAATCACCATAATTTGCACAAAAACCTGCCTCCACACTTATTAAAAAATTATATAGATATATATATAACACATGCTAAAATCTATGAATGCTCTGAACTTCCAGAAGGAAGTATAGCTCTTTTGTCACACATCTTGAAGGCATGAGAAAATTAATTATATTACTGGAAATCAGTGAGATATAGATAATAGAGACTTTGTGCCTTTTTTTTTTTTTTTTTTTTTTTTTTTTAAATGGGATGGTAACAGATACCTTGCAAAAATGCCTTCATTTCCAGAAAAAGATTAAATACATGAGAAAAAGACCTAAACCCTAACCCTTAGAGTCTGGTTTCAGGAATTCACACTACCTTGAATTTAGCAGCTTAGGAGAAAACAGCCAACTCAAAAGATATTCAACATTCCCTGTACCTCAGTATTCCACGTAGTCCAGAAGAGAGCTGAGGAAAAGGCAAAAAGGTGTTCGAGAATCTTGCACATTAATCATAATAGCAATAAAACCATGAGTTCCACCCCAAGTCAAAATAAATCTCAGATACACTACACGTTTCTGATGCCCGACTGTGTGAAGCAGGTTAGGTACTGATCGAAGAACAAAAGGCATATGACTAAAGGAATACAGATTAATTTCAGACAGTGGTCTGAGACATATAAGGGAGCTAATCTATATATCTGTTGCTGTCTGGTTGTATTAATAGCATTTATAGTGAGTTTGGGACTAATTTTTCTCATCTTTAATGCTCTAAACCCCATCAATGAAAAGCTGTAGCCAAAGTAACCCTGATGCCATTATTAGTGGAAACTGCTTGCATCCACTCAAAAAAAAAAAAAAAAGAAAAAAAAAAAAGTGGTTTTAAACTGAAACATCAGCACTGAAATAACAAGGGCACAGGCAAGGTATTTGCTACTAAGTTGTAAAAGCAAGCATGTCTAAGGACCAATTCAGCATCAGTTGCCAGTATAAAGTTGTGACATTTTGTCCTGCTGCCACCTTTTTTTGCCTTTTTTTTTTTTTTCTTTTTTCTTTTTTTAAACACTTCAGGCAGTTATGTCAAAGGACCAAAAGGCAAAGGACATCACCTGTGACATCCTGGCCCCTCCGGCATGACTAGTCCATCCCACAGCCATTTCAGTAGGGATGGGATTTGGTCCATAGTTTAGAAACTCTCTATGGAAAGTGCAAACACTCTGTACCTTCACCCAAAACGTAGGAGAGGCAGTCACGACCGAGAACATCCTAAATTCATTGTAGCAAATCCAATATGGAACCTCTCAAAACCACCTGGTAATAACAGCATGGGTGAAGATGAACAGCAAAATTTCTCTCCCTCCCTGCAATCCCTTTCAATGGCAATATCTGCACATTTACTCACTTCATCCCTGCAATCTTAACAGCACTATAACCCAAATTATACAGTGACAGCAGCATTAGATATTTATTAGACGTGACATCCTCTACCCTCCTTCAACATGAGCACGCCCTACAGAGAAGAGGCAGAGAAGACCCAGATATGTCAGTAAGCTACTATTATTCACACAACTGTCTTGTGACTTAGGTACTTTCTTAAACTGTGGAAAGATGTGAATTGGCAGCAACTGCTAATACCGATGTCCAGGTGGTCCCCATGGGGGAAGACAGCTGAAGCTGGTGAGAGGCAGAAGTGCAGAGTCACTTTGCATCTTCCCCAGTGACAACAGTGACCTGGCAAGAATAGGTTGGGGCAATGATCTGTGTCTGGCATATCCCAAACAGCAACAGATTGAACCCTATTTGTCAGTACTGCTGTAAAGACAGAGCTGCTCGTGGCTCCCATCCAAATTTAGCAAGGCTTTTTAACCAGCAAAACCTTAATCAAATAGCAAAGCCCAGGAACACCTGCAGTGATGCCCAGCACGGTACTGGCTTTTCCCTGCCTTTATTAAAGTGTTCCTGAGAAAATGCCCCCTGATTTCTTTTAAAACAGTTCTTTTGCATATTCCCCGCTGAAGCAAATGGTAGCTCTATAAATGCCACAAAAAAGCATTTAATTTAGATTTAATAGGGCAGTAAAAAAATCTATGGGTTCTAAAAGAACCCTTAGAGCAGTTTAATGAGTACATGGGATAAATCTGGGCAAGAAATATTCCAGCAAGACAACACAGTGCCTGGTTTGCAGTTCATTATTCTAGGAGATATACTTGCTTAGCTTACATTTGTGATTAAATCTGCAATAGAAGTTGCCACCAACTGAACCTCAAAACCCTGTTTTCCAATGTGAATTAGCAAGCACAAGAAAACCCACCAGCGCTTCACCAGCTTGTGGACATTTACTGAAAATAAGCCCCTAGAAGCTCATGCACTTGTAACAGTCAACAACTCGTAACTTGCCTCTCGCTCGCCAGATTAATTTACAGTAGTTGCCCCACTGAGGATGTACTTTAATAATCAATCCAAACATGCAAAAACGACCAGTGTCTCTGCTTTTCCCTCTCAATCTTTTTTTTTTTTTTTTGGTAAAGCATTTTTCCTTTTTACCCATCTGCAGTAATCGTCACTCTATGTCAATTCCTGCCTTTTGTTCATGCTTTGACCTCTCTTCAATCCCCATTTTTTGATCCTGGAAGCTACTTCTGGGCCTAATCCTGCAGCTGCCAGCAAGGCCTGCCCCCTTCTCTATAACAGAACTGAGCAAACAAGTGCAGTGACAAAATTCTTCCTCATCTACGCGGACAAAAAAATAAAAATACTTCTGTCTAAACTGCTCACGGCCTCAATCACTCAAGAAAAGAGAATAGATGGATCAGCACAAAAAAGATGAAGTAGCAGTGTTAGCCAAACCTCTTCACACTTAAATTACAACACACTGGATCTTGGGGCTGGCTGCTGTTATTATCCGCTTAGAGCCAATTGCTGCCACGTTTTCCTACAGGTATTGGATCCTGTTCTCTATGTAGCTCCACTGACTCCAAATCAGTGTGAGCAATAGTTGGGCTTTAAGCACCTAATGGCCTCTTGTGCTGGATTCTCCCAAGAACCATCTGTGATTGCTTTGTTTCATTAGAACAAGCATTTGAGATTGTGCTGTTTAAGGGGAGAGTCCTCAGTGGGCACAGGACTGATTTTGCACTCCTGTTTTTCTCCAACAGGAAGGACACTTGCCTTGTGGCTCCTTCCACAAAGCTTAGCACAGCAGTGCCACCACGGTCACCCAGGGGCATGCTCAGACTTCAGGGCTACACGGGAGACGAGTGGCAGTTCAGGGCTTGCTTTCTCTGTGCAATTGCTTGAAAAATCACGTTCAGGACTGACCTCAAACAAATATTTCTGTGAACGAGCTGACTTCTTTCCTATCTCTTTAAGTGGGGCACCAATGGGCCCTCTCTTAAGATTGCACTTCAAAATTTTTGTATTAAATTGTGTTTGCTGATACAGCTAATAAATGTATTAAAGGAATTATTAGGGAAGATGGGTTTTGAAATATATACATTTCTGCTCGGTTGTTTCATCTAGGAAGTTCAATTAGCAGCACCTACTTCAGAGAGATTGGGGAAGGTGCATTTATAATTAATTTATGTCCTGTATTTTAAGGTACTTGGAGGAAAGTCACTGTAACTGCACAGCATTACTATTACTAGCATGTTTTTGCACTGCCCTGCTTCTTCTCTTTACTTTTCCCCCATTTTCAGGGAAATTATAATATTTTAGAAAGAACAAATGCTAATTGGATGAAACCTCAGGAAAGAAAATGCTCAAATAACCTTGAAAATTATTAGTTTTTTATGATTGACTATGTTTATTTCAGGCAGCAGTACATGCAAACTAGGAGAAAATAAGAATATAAAAATATATAGGATGTCTACCACAGAATGGTTCCTTGCAGGAAGAGGAACAATAAATATTTAATAAAAATGCAAATATAAAGCCACCTGAGGAGCAACTTCTGCCATAATTTCACAGGGAGAGACCAAGTGCAGCTAGGTTAACAACCTGAACTTCATTCAAGAGCTGGGCCTTCAGCAATTCATTTCCCTTCACCTAGAAAGGATTGAGCTGAATTATTTATGTTTTGGAAATCTTTGGCAGTCTGTATTCATCACTCTGACACAGGAGATACAGTTGCTGCATATTGTTCCAGCTGGTGTTGCTTGACAATCTCTCCTCACACGTGAAACGCAACAGCAGAATGGAGCTGAATTATCTCCTTGTCCCCATCTGGGAGCAGGCAGGAGTGTGCCTGCAGAAAGCAGAGCCTGGTACAGAGGAGGTGGTATAAGGACAGAAAATTGGGTTGTTGTTTAGACTCTGGGCAGCAATTGTTGAGGAGCGGTGTCCAACAGTGGATGAAAGGACCTAAAGACTATTTATGGTATGCTGTTTTCTTATCTCTTGGATGTCTTTCAATACATATGATCCAAAAGAATGAGTTCTTTGTAATAATTAAATACGGAAACCTATTTAACTGTTCGTATCATTGAGCAGCTGACAGGAAGCCATAAATCATTTTACTTTACACCTTTACACTTTCTTAGTATAATGAATTTTTTTTTTTTTTTTTTTTTCTTTTAGACCTGTTGTTTAGACCAGTAGAGAAACTTTGGTTACAGAAATTGTGCGTGAAGCACTGGCTGGGATTTGTACTGGGCTTGTAGATGATGCCCAGGCTCCCTGGGCTGCAGGCAGCACTTTTACTTTTAGAAATTAAGATTAATCAAATGTAATTTGGTAGGCAAAGCTAGAGCCATTAGCTTGTGGTCAGACCTGCTCATGAGCACAGATTTAAAATGAAAGGCATGACCTAAACACACCTGGCTGAGAGCGCTGCAAGCTGCCTGTCAGCGCTCCAACTGCTCAGCCGTGCCAGTGTTGTGAGGAACAAAGGTGTGCAGGGCTCATCCACATGTGCAAAGCTAGTACAGGGTGCACTCGGGATGTTACTTTGTTTTCTCCCCAGGAATGACTGGGAAAAAAAACGAGGATGAAGTTAAAACTCCAAAAATTTTTTGACATCTCTGCCAAAGCACTGCACCTCTAAAGTACAACATGGAAGTCCAACATATTTACAGACACCTACCAAAACTCCTTCAATAATATTTGAAATAAGGTAGCCACAAGCCAAATTTAGATTGGGATTTGATGTTGCTTTCCCTATTTATCCTCAGTTCCTCCCTCTGCCACGGAAATAGGCCATGCCCAAACTTGTAAATGAAATGACCTCACCTGACTAAGGTGCTTGACAGTGACAGTAACACTGTACACCACAGTCCAAACATGTCAGCTTGTGAGATTTCACAGGAGACAGAGAACTTACCCATTTTCACCACTGAGAGTGGGGCTTTTGTAGTACTTTTTTTTTTTTTTTTTCTCTGAAAAGTAACACAAATGACAAAACTAATTTTCTGTGTGTGCCTTGGAAAGAAAAGGTGACTTCTCTGTAAGCTCTGCAAACTCAGTCTGACACCTGAAAGCAAAGCTGTGATATTTCTGGCTGTTATACCATTGAAAGCAATAAAAATGTAGCATCTTAGACTATGCTGGATTGCCACAAGGTCAGACTTCGGCCTGAGGAGACTGATGTCCTTGGACATCCTCCACCAGAAGAGCATGTCTGGCCATCTGCAGAGGGAGAAAGAAGGAAAATTTCCAAGAAGGAAATCAGGCTCTGTGTTGTCTCTTTCTCTAAGTCTTCTGCTGGCAAAGCAACCCACTGACACTGACTGCAGAAAGGAAGTTCCACATCTGAGCCTCTGAAAAAGTTTCCACTTGGGAAATTGTTAAATTGTCTGATGAATTGTTAAATGCTGGGGCCTGAGCAACTCCAGAGGCCCCACTCTTTGCTCAAGACTGCTCTTTCCAGGGGAATAGATGAAGAATGCTCACCTAAACAGAAGCTACAAAATGCGTATTTCATAATTTCTGTTTATTTGTGTGGCTTTTGGTATTATCTCCTATGTTCTATTTGAGCCTTGTCCCACAGGCAGCAGGCAGCTTCCTCATGGGAATTCCTGGGAAGACCACTGCTGTCTTACTCATGTTCAGGACTCAGTGAGGAGTTTAATATACACAACATTGCTTCCTTCACCTTATCGTATTATACAGAATCCCTGTTCCGTTTTGCCCCTGAGATGCGTTGTGGTGCAGGAGCACAGACAGCCCCATTTCTCTCTGCCCACATGTCATGCTTTTCCCTTTGAGCATGCTCCTGTTGGAGGCCAGGATGAAATCTCCCACGTTTACAAGGGCTCTGAGTGGCAGCAAAGGATGAACCCCTCTACATCAGGGACAAAACACTCTTAGGCCCTTCTGTAGCTTCTGGTATTCTTGTTTGCCTGACAAGAAAAGAGATGGTGAAACTCAGGATACAAGGCAAAAATGATATCTTGCCACTTTTCTGCTTCTCTCTCCTACTTCTGTTGGAGCAGCCCTGGGGAACAGCTTCACTTTTTTTATATGCTGTAAGAAAGCTGAGGCTGATCCATTAGCTATAAACTTCTGCAGTGCACAGATACTTCAAGCTCCCTATTTTCCTTCCTGGGCATGCCATAGCCTAGACACAGTGGTGGGGCAGCAGCCAATAAAGCAATGCCAGACACTCTTGCCAGTAAGGGTTTCTTTAGTTTTGAAAGTGCAAAGAAGGTGCAAAGACATAATAGTGCCACCGGAGGTGTATTTGCACTCAGCCTTCCTCTGTTAACATCCCCGCTTTAATAGCACAACAGTACATTTTAATGGTCTGTCACTAAATGTCTGCGTCATATTTCTCTCGTTCACTGCTCAATACATAATAATATTTTGTTTTTCATGTACTTAAATTTAAATATTCTGAGGTGTATTCCAAAAACATGTACCTGTGAGTAGTTTCCCACAAGGCAAAATTTTCTTTTGAGAATGATTTCGTAACAAGTTGAGTGAGCCGGCTGCTTCCCAACCAATTATTTATTCAGAGAAACTTCTGCTTGTGAGCAGATTGCAAAATCCTCAGGACTGTTTCTCACTTAGAATTATTCATGGATTTTCTCAGTGACGGATAGTTGGTCTGCAAAAGTGTGCACTTCAGAAATTTTCACCCAAAGAAAGCTCAGTCACTCAGGGATCTGGGAATGTGATGATTCATACAAGAAAAACAACACTGTGCTGCACTTGATATGCTGACACAATGCAATACGCCGTCCTGTAAAAATACTTAAAGATGTTCAGATTCTAAGGAAAAAAGTTGTGGTTTTTTTCTTAGTCAGTCCCTACCTGGGCAGCTTGGTCCTGTGTTTCTCCAAGGGGAATGCCAGCAGGTCTATTTTAAAGCAGCTCATATAGCCTGACATAGAACTAAGTTATCCTTCACGGACACAAACCTTTGTAACCAAACTGAAGGGGAAGCCAAAATGCAAGAAACTCAGCCAGAACTGATCGGTTGCTACCAGGCTTTCTGCAAGTGAACTGCCAATTAGTGTGTCTCCAGAGGTTATGTGCTGGGGTGAAGCAGAGACATTTATATACTACAGTGAGCCTCTACATAGTACCAGACACTACACAAGCAGTTTTTTCAACTGTCTTGAGGACACAACAGTCCTCATCAGCATCTTCAGAATAAGAACAGACACAAAAATAGGCAAGGAACTCTGTGCTCTGTTTTCCTGGGGTAAAAATATCAAATATCAGCAGAACATTCGACCAGAATACACATTTGGGTGACAGTCTTGACTGGTGATGCTGAAAATTTTACAATAAATAATATGATTTCATCTGGAGCTGTAGAGATCAAAGACAGCTTCTTTGGGAACTCAAGAGGGACATGAAAAATAACACGTTACAAAGAAATCATAATCTTAAGTGTTTTTTCATCCCAAAGAAGGTATGCTTAAGAGAGGTTAGTGCCAAAAGGCAGTACATCCTAAGGTCCTGCATCTGGCCTGGGCCAATCCTGGGCACAATTACAGACTGGGTACAGAGTGGGTTAAGAGTAGCCCTGAAGAAAAGAACTTGGTTGTGTTGATTGATGAGAAGCTCAACATGAGCCAGCAGTGCACTCGTGGCTCAGAAGGCCAACCATATCCTAGGATGCACCAAGAGAAGCATAGCCAGCAGATCAAGAAAGGTGATTCTCCCCCTTTATTCTGCTCTTGCGAGACTCCACCTTGAATACTGCAGAGGGACATAGATCTGTCGGAACAAGTACAGAGGAGGGCCACAAAGATGATCCAGGATCTGGAGCACCTCTGCTATGAGGATAGGCCGAGGAAATTTCCACTTAGCTAAGAAAAAGCAGCCTGTACCTCACATTTTCTTGAGCCTTGTCTAAACTAAAGCTGGCTTTTGTTTACAGAAATCAATTAAGCCAAAACAGTCAAAATACTGTAAGAAATAAGTAGAACCCTTCACTTATTAGAGGATGAGTTATCAAATATTCTACACGGCCAGTACCCAAAATATCATAGGTGCGCATAACCAGGAAAGAACTGGCACAATGTATGTGTTACATACATTTAAAATAAATGAGGTGTTAAAAGATCCATCCTGTATATGATGCACATAACCAAAGATCTGCATGGATACTTTATGCACCAGTAACGTGAGCAGATCCTCCAAGTAAGACATCATGAGTTAAAAACCCGCAATGTGTTGGTATCTTCTGACCAATGCTCCTCAAGGTTAGAAGACAGAGTACTTCAATTACTATATTTTTATTTATTAAAAAGTTTAATAAATAATAAAATAATAAAAGTCTAATCAGCTACAGGCTGATCAGTTTAAATACTGATATATGCTGTCCTAATTTTTTTGGTTGGTTTCCCCTTGATCCCCAAACCTCTGTATCTATTTGTTCTAAGAAGTAGAGTCTTTAGATTCAGATAGTTCTAAGTCCAATAACCCAAACCAGAAGATATCTGACTCACATTTTTGTCTGTGGATGGTTATTAACTACCAAGAGGAAGACTGGGTTTCTTCTCCAGAGGCCACCTCTGATTCAAGACCTGGTGCTGTCTTCAGACACATCACCTCATTAACCACAAACATGCATTACATTGTTCATTTCCTTAAAAAAATTCAGGAAGATCCCTATGCCAGTGAAGTCCACAGGAAATCTGCCATATGCTCCATCAAGGCAATGATACTTCTCTTATCCAGTATCATAAGGAGACCCGAGTAGTCACCATAAGCAATATTATCCTTGGTATGATACCTCTTACACAAATTTATCCTGCAAGTTTTTATTTCTTAGGAATAAACATTTTGAAGGGTTAGTTTTTATAAACTGTTATTTTACCAAGCTGTATATTTACACAGACATAATTTGCCAGTCCCTTTGTCGACTTGACAGCATCCAATTATCCCCTGAACTCCTTCACAGAACACTTAATTTCCCACTTTGGCAATTTCAGCTAACCTTTCTGTTAAGACTCTCTCCAATCTATTAATAGCTCTGGCCTTTAGGAGCTGCAGACCCACTGACAAATACTACCAAGTCCTTTCAACTGTAGCACCAGGGCCTTCCTCCCAAGCTATCTTCCTCATCTGGTTTCCATCAGACCCCCACCTTTCCTAACTCAAAAAATTTTATTCTTCTTTGACTAATATTTTGTCATGCAGGCAAGATCTGATTAAGTCATATTTATTGCTTCCCGGTGCACTCTGTAAACCTCTACATTTTCCTTCCTACCAATTATAGGCTTTAGTAATATATACCCTGTAACCATGCATTAACATTCACTCTATTTTTATTTTGCATAAATGCTAGCACTGACTTGGAATCACTCTTGCTTCAGCATCAGGGGAGAAGGGAGAAAGAGGATGATTTTGCAATTAGTGCTGCCCAACTATGCTCCTCCAGAAGAATGTTTTAAAAACCTCCCTGAATGTTCTTCAGTACCCTTTAAGCAACTGTAAGTAGATCCAGTAAAAAGTTCCAAATATCTTAATTGTGTAAACCCTAAGAAAGCAAGGAACATTTCAGATAGTGATCACTATTTTGAGAAAAAGATAAAATAAACCCCCAAACAAACTACCTGGATTAGGATGGGGGAGATTTCACTGATTTGAGGCACCAAGAGGTTTTGAAATTGTCCTTAAAATATAACTTCATCTTTAAGTACTAATCCACTTTTAAAAATACACTTGGAATGTTTTCAGTCTCTTTTAAAAAAGCTTCACTCTAGTGTATCTAGTAGATAGCACTTGTTTCAAACTGTCTGTGATTAAGTAACGGTCTATATGTTAAATGAGAGGTTACCCTCTAGTGGTCTAATGCTGGACCGAAAAAGATGTAGCCAGGGCTGTTCTCTGTGTATTAAATGCCATCCCAAACGCAGGCATTTGCTCCTAATGCAACGTTTTAATTTTCTTCTTGCGCCTTTTTCATTTAATTTTTTTCCCACTTGCTGCTTCCTTGCTCCCTGGGTGATTTCTTTTTTATTTCACAATATCCATACGGAAATTCAAGCTCTAACTTTCCTAAACAGGACAGTGAGCTTAAGGGATCAGTGGAGTCACTTGAAAGCATCAAGGTGTGTAGAAAGAGCCTTTACAGCCAAAATGGAATAACGTGGTTTTCAAATCTGATGCCAATTTTACCAAAACATCTGCATTTTGATTTTCGCCAGTGCAGATTAACTAGTTAATCAGCAGGAGGAACAAACACAAATCTGGCACACCAAGGGATCGCTCCTCTCTAGCTGTACTGCATCCAACAAAAGCCTAACATCCCTTCTGCTGTTGCCTCTCCTAACCTCCACACCATGAGAAAACAGACCCAAAGAGCCAGCAGAACACAGAACTTCACCACTGCAAAAATGAGAGCTCAGCAGCAGCTGGGGACCTTCACTCAGAGTACGGTAGCTTCCGTGCAGCCAACAGCATTCAGTACCAAACTGCAAACTCTGCAGCTTTCAGCCCTTTCCTTGCGTTCGGCTGTAGGTCAGCAATAGCACACCGGGGGCTCATAATGCACAGGAGACACCATATACTCATCAGCATTTTTTGAAAATGCCTAAGGTTTTCTGAAAATAATTTTACACAGCAGGTGGCAGTAAGTTGTTCCACCCATTAATTTCAGTTGATAATTAAATGATTATTTTTAATATAATTAAACCTCAGTGACATGTGTTTAGTTCTGTTCTCAAATGATTTATCTTGTGAAAATCTTGTGATCATTCTCATGAATATTCATGCCTTTCTCTTTCTATGCACGTATAAGAAGGTAGAAGGACTGTTAACTATTTTTGTGCTCTGCCATCCTGCAGATTTGTTGGTGTTTAATCAAAACGAGGAGATTTCATTCTATACATTGCTACAGCATAGAAAGAAGTGGTACTTGGTAATCACAGACAAGACTTAACAGAGCAAACAAGAGAGGAATCCATCTCTGTTCTTCACCTTGTTCCACTTTTTCTTTCTGCTCAGAGTGGAAGGAAAAACTGACATGGTTTCTTTTGAGCAATAAAGACCAGAAATACTGTATACAGAAACTGAGATGGAAATTCGCAAGGCAATGTTGGCGTGCTCCTGAGAAAGGGTACCACGGTAAGGAAAATGAAACCCCCAGAGTAGCTGGGAGAATGAGAAGGATATTACTGAGGGTAACCCCTGCAGGCAACATACAAGATCAAATTCAGGCTGCCCACACACCCTCAAGCAAACACATAAAACCACATCGTTTGGAAATTTTTGTTTTGTGAACTTGGTCTGAAAATGGGCTGGGAGTCATGAGAGTTTGGGAAATTTTACATCCTGACCCGTTTTCTCCTAGCACTTCAAGGCTCTTGCTGCCAATCCAGGCTGTCAACAAAAAATTTATTTGCTTTAACCTAAAGCTGTTTTTCAAACCCCTGAATGACTTCAGGTCAGCTGAATGAACTGTGAGGTTTTGTCTGAAGTTTCATTTTTCTTACTTGTAACTAACTGATGCAAAATATAAAGATGGCTACAGCAGGTGCAGAAATTGATGGACACCAGCCGTTGTCCAATAAAAGCTCTGTAATGTGGGGAAAAGACTGAAGAAACGAGTTTGGATAACACGTTTGGGTGTCAGTCTCAAGCAAATTGCAAAGTCCCATAATAAGTGTGATTCCTTTCACTTCTGACAGTTTGGGGAAAAGAAAGTTCAGAAGCTACCTGCTATTTGGCATCCTAAAATAGTTTGCCAGCAAAAAAAATCAGATATTAATGATATTAGTGTTTTAATCTGATTTGTCTTCCACCTCTGCTGATATTGTAAGTGTACCTTATTTTATTGATCCGTGGCTCGGCCATGGAACAGAGGGAGCTTCCCACAGCCCTTTCTCAGGCTTGCAGGCTATTTCAGAGGCAATGGCTTCAGCCCCACACTTTTGCCCATAGAGAATGCTGCCAGCACCCTTAAGGCTGACACAAGTGGGGAACTGCTTAACTGTGCTTCCTGATTCATGCTGGCTTTTTAACCTCTGCACATTTTCATCTGTGACTTAAACCTTATTGGCACAATAATGTTCCCTTTGCCAGCACGTCTCGATGGACATGTTCAGGCTTTCCTTTTGATTATTTCCAGCTTCTCTGGCTTCTCTGAGACTATTTTCAATTCATATAATTGTTAGTATTCCCTGTTAATTCACAAAGAATATTGTTCTTTTTAGTTTTCTTAGTGCTACATAGATGTCCTTAAAATGCAGGGTATTTTAAAGAGAAGAAACATAATCTGGATGTCTACTATATGCTTCTAATATACTTCTATTTCAGGGTTCTTCTAGAAAAATCTCCTTACTGCCAGTCTCTCATAACCATGCACAGTGAATAAAATGCAGGATACTTTTCTAATGCAACAGCAATAAATATTTTGGTGGTAATTCCTTATTGTAGGTCTTAGTTATGTTTAAAAAAAAATGAAGTTGCCTCTGTCATATCAGTTTGTAGGTAAAATCCATGAGTAAATGCTCTGGATAGCCAGGTTTTACAGTGCAAGCCAAGAAAATGTTATATATAAACAGAGATATGGAAATTATTTATTACTGTCACTGGAAAATGTTACATAAACCTTTCTGCATTCTTCGTACCATCTAAGAACAAGTACAATTATCCTTTGCCTCATACCAAATGATCTCACGTGGTAGATATGCTGAATTATGGGCCTAAATAGACATTAATCACTGTGGAATTCCACAACTCCTTAACTTAAAGGTGGGTAAAATGTTTAAAAAGAAAAAAGGGGAAGGGGGGAATGGAGAACAAGTGGAAAGTGTGATGTTATATAATTGATATCAAAATTGCTAATACATATCTTCTTATAGCTCAGCATTGGCAAGACTGGCAGAACCATCCTCTTTAAAAAATAATAATAATATTTATACTTAATAATTCTCACTCATTCACGCTAAGTAGCTTGAAACAGTTCCCAGTACCCAGCACAGAGTTGTTGACAAAGCAGTTTCCAATCCTGTGAAAATGTTCTATTTCAGTAATGCGGCTTAATCGGTATTAATATACTCGTCATTCACTGAAAGGCATTAATCACCATAAAGACACTTGGTACTTATACAGGAGCAGTGTGTGTAATTCCATCGGAAATGCACTACATTTCAGTATTCAACATAACATGGCTAAAAGCTTCCCAAAATTTGTCTCATTACATATGAATGTCTGTCTTCCAGAGCTTTCTAACTCATCTAACGTATACATCTGGTTTGAGTTTAAGGCAAAGCTTAAGGAAATATTATTTTTATTATTAAATGAGTAAAAGATCTTTTTTTTTTTTTTTTTTTTTTTTTTTTTTTTGGTATAGCACTATCCACCAATACAGTTATTTCCCTCTAGTTAAATGAAATGTTCAGCTTTTAATTAAGGAAATTCTCAGGGAAGATCTGATTTCTGTCAGCCAATGGCAGGCACACAGGCTCAAAAGGAGCTCTCTAACAAAAACGAAGGCATTTTGCAAGCATTAGACTGTGGTGTTATACTTTATGCTCTAGAAATCTATGTTTGGTCAAAAGTGAAAGCAGAGATGTATCCAGGCAATGAATTGGGGCACAAACTAAACTTGGGTAAAAACCAGAGAATGGGATTCAATACCTCCTTGTCTCAAAACAGTTCCTTGAAGGCCTCCTTCTATGTGCTAGAAGTTTTCTTTGGCTTTGCTAAGCCCTCTGCTGGCCTCTGCTCACTTGAAAGCCACTAAAAGTTTCAGAGGACAGCCTGCCGAGTTTCAGCCTTAAACAAGGCCTTCTTCAATCTCCTATGAAAAACGTGGGCAATGTTTATTCCTGACAAACCACCTAATTTTGGCTTAATCTTACCTAGGGAAGAGAATGTCTCTAGAGGAAAAGCAACATTTACAATTAATCTTCATTAAAACTCTTCACTGAAAAATACAGAAGGAAGATTGCACCTGAACCTATAATTGGTTACTGCCTTTTTTTTTCCCTTCCCCCTCAAATCTTTCTTTCAGAAACAGCAAATTCACCATCATTTTCATTCTGTGCTCTATTTTCAGGTGCGTGGACAGCACAGCCAAACCCATAGCTTTCACTAAGGCACCAGCATCCTCAAAAAAAGCAAAAGGAGAATTTTGCACTGTGCCAGGGTGGCTCTTAGACGATCCACATGATGCACAGTTTGACACCTGAGGTCACGCATAGTAGAGGCTCTGTAAAAGAACCTGCACAGGAAAAAACAAAGAAGTGTCTGAAATGCCATCACTATTTAGCAGTTAGTACCTTGCTTGGGATTGGACAGAGACTGGACAGAGCTGTCTTCTCTTCCACACTATCACAGCTGGGTCTGTCAAAGTCTTCCACCTCACCCCTTTTTTGGTTTGGGTTTTTTTTTTTTTCTTTTTTTTTGAAACTAAGCATTAGTTTCAAAACATAGCTACCAGTACCTCCCTTTTTATGGGTCAGCTCTGTGATAAAGCTACCATGAAGTTAACAAGTAGAAATGAAAGATTTTGCAACTCCTTACCCAGATTAAGAGGTTTCGACTCTATTTTTTTTTTTCCCCACTTCTAAGGAAGATGCCTGAATGGCACTGCATGAGAAAAGAGGGAAGAGGAGACTCAGAGCTGGGAAATTCATTCCACCCTGTAAAAACAAAGCCCAAACAAACCATCCTCAAAATGTACAAAGAACAGAGTATATGGGCAAAATGTTGCCAACCTAGTGATTAGGACATTCTCCTAGGAGGAGAATTTGTGTGTCTTTTATAGAAAGCCATTGTTGGATAAAGTAAACTAGTCCTTGGAGATGGCACTGAAAACTCATTTTCCTGCCAGATGGCACGGAACGCACGTGGGGCCTGTGGGAGCTCCTGCAGCCTTCAGAAGCAGCTCAGTGCCCCAAAGAAACCCAAAATACCAGAAAAGAGCACACAAGCACAGCCGGTACTTCTATGGTGGACAGCACTTGAACTGGTCACGAAACAGCCTCTGTTGCTATCACAGATAGTTCTGATGCAAAATCAAAAGTCCAGATTGCTACATGTACCCCACAACCTTCAGAAAGATGAAAATAAAGATCTGATTTTGGTTTTATTTTTAGAGGACAGCACAAAACAAAAGCACGAAGAGCCCAATAAATGCAAAGAGCATGATGCCATGGTTACCAGTGACATTAGATCCCTGAGTGAGCAAACTAGCTGCAGGAATGATTTCTGTATAAACAGAATTGCTCAATTATGTTAGCTGCATGTCTATAAATGTGATGCAACCGGTTTTCACAGGTGCAGGATGCAGTTTGTGTTTGCTCTGTCTTTGTGTAAACTCTTCAATAAATACTCTTTTGCTCTGCTAAGCGGTCATACTGCTTTCATACCGACTTCACCTATTACACCAGCTTTGCACTAACAAGAAGTGGATTGACGTGGAGCTGGCTGAAATTGTGACTTGGTTCTCAAGTCCTCTCCCATATTGGTCTAGGCAAAATAAAATATGCCAAAAAAGATTAATTTTTCCCTCTCTAATCGAAAGTATACATTTACCTTGCATGACATAGTAGAGACCAAACAAAGCACCAGGATTCTGGAAGCCTGAGTGTCATTCCTGTCTCCGAAATTAAAAGCATAGCATGATACCGGTTGCAGTTTCTCTGGTCTAACTGTGGGCCAAAAGCAGTGCTACCTTCTAAGTCAGAGCAGGTTGCTGAGGGCTTGTCCAGATGAGTTTTGAATACTTCCAAGGATGGAGATTTCACAGCTGCTCTGGACCCCTGTCCAGTGTTTTATCAAGCTCACTAAAGCATTCTTCCTTTGGCTAGGTTTGTAAAATGAAGCAAGCCTCGTCATCTGGCTTTGCCTCTATTTTCACAACTGCAAAGTGGGAATAACATTGTAATCTTTCTTAACGTGGTCAGAGATCTGCTGATGACAAGCCTGGTAATAGTTACTACTTACAGGATTTAAACTGGAATCTAAGAACAGTAACCATTTTAGATGTAAGCAGGCAAAAGCTAAGTTGTTTTTCTAGAAGTAAGAGGAATTAATTGTATTCTCAGATTTGATTCCTATATCAGTGCAGAGGTGAGATGTCAGTTTGGATGTTAGGGATTTTGCACCAGTAACGTGATCTCAGAAACCTCAGGGATTGAGCCATTCCCTCTTATGGGACACAGGTTTCCTTCACCAAATATAGTAGCAATCACTGTGATAATAGCTGAAAGACCAAGAATGTTTGATAACCCAGCAGCAAAGCAAATCCTCTAAGACTCCAAAGAAGAGGCAAGACTCTGCTGTGAATCAAGCAGTTCATCTTGTCTGGGACGCAGGATGATATGATGTGAGAATGCAAACTAATCATGGCTACTTGAACATTAAGCAGGACCATAAAACCGTGACATAAGGCATCAGTACAACACAGTAGCATAACTTCCAAAACCAGGACAAAGCGCTGAGGCCTGACTCAGGACAAGCTGGAAAATACTGTCCTGAACAGGAAGCATTCATCTACCGCATGCTTCTGTTAAAACAACACACACATAGACACCTGGGAATATCTGAGGGTCCACTTTCTTGGTGTGCACAGAAA